>VHZZ01000564.1:37739-63266 GCA_009801015.1 Silene noctiflora | reverse complement strand
TAGATATAGATATAGATGAATAGAAATAAATTAAATAATCAATAAAAAATGAATAGAAATTATTAGGATTTAAAATTGCCAAGTGAAATTAAATTAAATGCTAATGCCATGATGTAATTAAATTAAATGCTAATGTCATGATGTAATTAAATTAAATGCTTTAGTTTAACCTTTTAAATTATATAGTATAGATTGATATGTTCCGTTTTAAATAAGAGGTTTGGTAGGGAATAATACCGGGTGACGGTATAACAGCGAGCGAACTCAAAGTTGAGTAGCAACAAAATTCTTATTCAAACTGAACACGCTTCTATTTCCATCATCAGAAAATCAAAACCCTAGAAAATTGAATTCGATAATCAACGAATAAAGCTGTAGATTGTGGTAATCATCCTATTCCTTAACCAATATTTGGTATTTCCTTAATCTCTATAAATTCTTCTAAGTTTAATTTATCAAGCACAAGTTTTACTTGATCATATTAGTTTATCAAGCTTTTTGCACATTTCTACTGTTACATATCACTAAATTAGCCATAAAAAATTGATTGAGATTGTTTTTGTTGATGCAATTGGTAATTTCTGTGTAGATTATGCTGAATTGTTGATTCTGTGTTAAACTGTTGATTGGAATTTTGTAGATTGAGTTTTATTATCGGGAAAATTTAGGTTAGAGCTCATTTCCATGTAAGGAAGTACAAGCTATGTTACTCGGAATCGCTTATGATTATGATGTACTTTTATGGTCTAATGTTCTTACCCAGTTACCCGTTTGATGAATTGAAAGTTTCAAAACTTTGACCGTAAATATTTTAAAAACTATGATGCCAGAATATTTAATTTCTTGTACTCGGACAGTGTATTTTTAATAATAATAACAAAAGAATTGTAAATGCAGAAGGATATGGTCAAAGCGTTACCTTTGGGAAAAAGAACAGTGAGATGAAGAGATCATTAAATTATGGAGGAATGTATTGAAAGTAAGTGGGAGTGTTATGTGTCGTGTACTCGTGTCTATGCCATTTTGCTGTTGGTTTGGGGTCATAAATTGGGCCTTCTTGGGGGTGGTTGATGGTTCTGGTTAAAATACATGTCGACTCAATGTTGGTTAGCCTAAACGTTCAATTTATCATTTTCTTGAAGAACCCGTCAACTTCGTTTGATAGGTTAGATCAATGTTTGCTTTAGGCATATTAAAATGCGTGATTGGCGGCAAAAGAAAAGTTGAAATGGAATTAGTTTCGAGATAGTTTCATTGCGGCAATGTTATTCCTAAAACTTCTTGGTCATGTCAACCTAGCAATCGATTGGGTGCAGGAGAGACGATTAGCATAGGTGAGAGACTGAGAGATAATTCAGATAAATGTGGGGAATGTAGCCCTAGTGTTTTTGTAGCTATCGGACCACAGTTGATAAACCAGTGTGCTCTAGGTAACTTTAAGCCATTACATGATTTGACAAGGTGTGTTGATGTTTTCTGCAGGAATAATGAAAGGCGTGAGAGCAGGTAAAACATCAACTTCAGGCGAAATTTAGTTTGGGGAGGTTTAGCTGCTATGATGATATTGAAAAAGCTTTTTAACAAGTCGATTTCGAGGAGGGCTTGCTCATCTTTTAATTCAACGTCGATGTCAGCTGTTGAGGATCAACTTGGTCTTCAGAAATGGTCTAGAACGGATGGTGTTAAATCCGGAAGCTTGTTTTCAGTAAGTTATGTAATAGCAAAAGATTTGGAAGCTTCTGGGGATTTTTACTTTGTAGAAGGGACTAAGCAGCTTCTGGTACCTATCAAGTGAGTAGACAGTTCATACATTCTAGCTTTAAATTACTGTTTAGATATCGGCTTTGGTTATGCGACATGCCTTTGCTTGTTGAGCATTTTATATCAAACCAATTGCGTTATAGGTTTGTGCGAAAGAAAAACTCTTGGAATAGGACTCTAATTAATGTCCAGCATGCTTTCTCAAGTATTTCTTGTTATGAATGCTGTTAAGTGAATTATATTTATACTCGTTCTGATTTTTTTATTTGGTCACCGTTTTGTAGAACTGACCATGCCAGAATGAAATTTTATTTGATCGGCACTCCGTAGTATCATGATGTAATTCTCTAGGTTTCCCTTGCCAGTGTGACTTGATTTTCTTGGCCAAAAATAAAGCTCACTGGTGCCTGAAAAATTACTTTGGTTTCAGCACCTGTTTTCAAGGATGATCACATGTGGGTCCAATCTCCATTCATATGAGTTGTATGTATACTATCAGCAAGGACTCTTATTTAGTTATTTTATCTTGGAATCAAGAATAATCATTGGTGATTTCTTTTGTATTTGCATAAATCTTTTTGTACACTTTGTTTCTCTATATTTTGTGATGATGCATAAAGGAATGGTTACTTTTGCGATTTGCTTAAGATTTTGAACTTCTTACCCTTCAACATTGCTCTTCACATGCTTACTTTTTCCTGCATTTTGGTTTAATGTCTCATTTCCCAGCCCTGAAGTTGTAAGAACCAAAATTTCAAGGAGAACGGCAGTGAGGGACGTACTTCTAAAACCTAGGTCACCTGCTTTTCTGAATAAGCAGCAAGGAGTGGTTAGAAATTGTTCTGATGCCTTGGCGTCACACACTCGTAACTACAGTTCATTAGGCATTGATACGTGCCCAGCATACAGTCAGAATAGGGTATGTGGAGTCATACTTCTGATGTGATTTGTTATGAGTTATAATTAGTTAAACTTTAAGAGCTCCTTTACTTTAATTTCTTCTATTGTTTAACATGTAAAACAGTGCAGGGGCCACTTCTACAGAAGTTGCCAAAATGTGTGAAGATAGTAGAGGTTGGACCCAGAGACGGCCTCCAGAACGAGAAAAGCATAGTACCTACTGATGTAAAAATCAAGTTGATAAAGATGCTTGCTTCTTCTGGCCTGTCCGTTGTTGAGGCTACTAGTTTTGTGTCCCCTAAATGGGTGCCTCAAGTAAGAACTTCTCTTTGATTCTGTTGAGTGGACTTCTTCGTTATGAAATGTCTTGGTGTAATGTCTTACTTCTGACATTTAAACAGTAATCCATTTTTGTAATCGTGTATCGGTGTATGTGGCCTCTTCTAGCCCCACCTGAAATGTTAAACCAATTTAAAATGTATTGTTGAAGAATCACTCTGTTGCAGCTTGCAGATGCGAAGGCTGTCATGGAAGCAATCCGAAATCAAGGTGGTCGGTTCCCTGTACTGACCCCTAATCTCAAGGTAAGCTTTTTCCATGGTTGTGCATAGGCCTGGCAAAACACACCTGACCCGTGTGAATAACTTGAATGTGGCCTGTACCTGTTTGCCATGTAGTTGTGTATCCAAATCTTCATTGAGGCAATCTGGTGAAAGTTAGACATTGCTAATTTTCCAATATTATTAAAGCAGGGTTTTGAAGCAGCTGTTGCAGCTGGTGCTAAGGAAGTGGCGATTTTTGCTTCAGCTTCAGAGTCCTTCTCAAAGTCAAACATTAATTGTAGCATTGAAGAGAGTCTCAAACGATACCATGATGTAGCTATTGCTGCAAAGAAACACTCCTTACCTGTTCGCGGGTCTGTATACTTGTTTATTACCTGTACATTGTTTTAGTAGCATTATGAATGTACTTTCATATGTAATGCTTGAAATCCTCTCAGGTACATATCATGCGTTGTGGGGTGCCCAGTGGAAGGAGCTATACCTCCATCTCAAGTAGCATATGTTGCTAAAGAGCTATCTAACATGGGCTGTTACGAGATCTCTCTTGGTGATACAATAGGTATCGGGACACCTGGTATGTCCTAATTCTCCAAGTTTATAGTTTGGGGGTTATTGCTGAATAATGTGAAACCTTGCTATAACATTTTTGATAGATAACCAACACGAGTCAACTACCCCCTTCTAGGACTTCAATTTTGAACAACAAAACCTTGAGTCTTATTTGGATGAGGAGTTTTGGAGGGTAAGGGATACAAAATCCCTTGTTTGGATAACATATGGGGCAATAAGGAAATGAAAGGGAGGGGATTTAGAGGGATACTATTTCCCTTCTCCAACCCTAAACAAAATCCCTCCAACAAAGGAAAGATTTGAAGGGAAAAATCCTTTCCTCATTCCTTCCCCCCTTCCCTTCTCTCTCTTTCCCTTTCCCTCCTCCCCTCTTTCTCCCTCCACTTTTACTATTTAAACACACTCTTAGGCTTTGTTTGGATACCCAAATAGGAGGGAAAGGGAGGGAAGGGGGAAGGAGAGAAGGGAAAGAAAGGGAAGGGAAGGGGAGGGGGAATGAGGAATGGATGTTTGGATACAATTTTCCTCCAAATCTTTCCTAAGGTGGAAGATTTTGATTTGCTTTGGAGGATGGAAAATCTCTCCCCCTCCATTTCCCTCCACTCTTATTTGCTATCTAAACGAGGATTTTAAACTCCCTACTATCCCCCCCCCTCCCCTTTCCTTTTCCTCCAAATCCCTCCATCCAAACACACCCTTAGGGTATATTTGGATACAAAAATAAGAGGGGAAGGTAATGGAAGGGAGGGGGAATGGAGTAGGTTACCTCCAAATCCCCCGGTCCAAAGAAACCCTTAATCCCCTTGTGATAGTCCCCTACTATAGTTGATATTTTTTTTGTTTAAATATACATGTGATGAATTGATGATGCTACTCACGTTGAGGACATTTTGAAAAGTTTATCTTTACTTAAATTTTGAACAGTACACACATCTAGAAATCGACTGAAGAAAATGTTCTGAAAATAACTTACTCTGATGACACACATAGATCGATTGTCTGTAAAACTTGTTCACTGGAGTCAGCAGTTGGAATTATGGTGACAGTCTTCAGTTCTTCCTAGAGGAAATCATTGGTCAAATCACTCCTTTTGGTTTTAAGAAATGTGTTCTCTAGGAGTTTTTTGTGGGTAATTAGTTGACATTTATGTCTAATTCGCTGCTTAGCGGTATCTATTCCTCTCATTTTGTATTGAAATCAGCTTCCTCAGGCTTCCTTTTCTGCCTCCATCTCAGGTACTGTTATTCCAATGCTTGAAGCTGTTATGGATGTTCTCCCTGTTGAGAAGCTTGCTGTCCATTTTCATGATACATACGGACAAGCTCTCTCCAACATTCTCATCTCTCTTCAAGTAAGAAAGTCTTTATGGGATATTGGATTATGTAGCTTGTAATGTCTTGTTCTTAGAACTAAAGAATTTGTTGATTTATTATCTTATATGGTTTTGTAGTCCTACTACCCGTATCCCAGTCAAGTCAATAATTACATTTGATTTTAGATCGTTCTCTTATGTTAGCACATGCAAGTGAACAAGGGATTCTTTCATTCATTTTCTACCACACAAAACATACATTAAAAAGAAACGTAAACTATTGACTAACCAAAGTGGAATGCATAAATTCTGGTACGGATAAAGGTAATGCACTTTTTTTTTCTTTTACATGCCAAAGTTTTGAAACATCCCCCCCCACCAGTCCACCACCCACCCCTTTCTGAACGTATTATTGTCAAGTTTCGGGTTTTGGTAGTCATGCCTTTAGATAGCTGCTTAACCATACCAATATGTCCTTTTCTGTTTTTGTTTGTAGATGGGCATTAGTGCAGTGGATTCATCTATTGCAGGCCTTGGTGGCTGTCCATATGCTAAGGGTGCATCGGGTAACGTAGCCACTGAGGATGTAGTATATATGCTCAATGGACTTGGAGTAGAAACCAACATCGACATGCAGAAACTCTTACTGGCTGGTGATTTCATCTGCAAGCACCTGGGCCGGCCATCTGGGTCAAAGGCGGCCACTGCGTTGAGAAAAACCCTTGCTCATGCATCCAAGTTGTAAGAAACTCATACCTCTTCTTTTCTGTACATTTTACCTGAAAAATTCATTAATCAGGTAATATGTATCGATATGAAATGTACTATGTTTACTTCGACCAAAACTCTGCTTGGCACTAATTTTATGCTCTTTTTGATATGCTTACAATTGGAGTGACCTTGAATGTCTATAAACTTGCCAATTCTAGAAGACTTAAGCTAAGCCATTTATTTAGTTTGGGTATATCACTACTTTTATTATGCTCTTCGTAGAGGTGCTTCTACAAGTTTTGGGGTTTAGGGGAGCGAGATAAAAAGATAGCCGTACAAATTTATCTCACATCAAAACTTCAGTTTGACCCACAGGTTGTGCGTCGACACAATATGACACACTTGATGCTGTAAATATGCCGGTTTATTTGTTCCCACAAGATTGCCGAATCTGACACTTGCAGTGAGTCGTCGAGGGTGAATATGAGTAGGGTTCATTGTGCAATGATGAACGTGTGAGGGTAAAAGTTGAGTATCAGCTAGTAAGGCTAAAAACTCTTAATTCCTTGAACGAACTAGATGATGAAATAAGATGGATCAATTTTCGAAAACTTCCTGAAGTGGTTATTCCTTGCATTCATCTTCTCTATTTTGATGATTGCCGTACATATACTCCTGCAATGAAGAATGAGAGCCAAAATCATCTTCGTTTGTTTTTTGACAATATTCTTCAGTCCAAAATTTTCAAATGATCCAATGCACTGTTGTCTTTATGCTTAGGGATCCGTTTCCAATCATCCTATATCTCTTGAATTATCATGGAGATTATTTCTTCAGTCCTGTGAGTGAAACAATCATTTCATGGAGCCATGGAGGATAAAAATCAGGAGTTGATTTGTTTATCTTTTTTATTTTATTTTTAATAAAAACGAATGCCTCACTAAGCATTTTGTGCAGATGCATTTGTCATTATTGTTAATCGGCAAATAATCTCTTTGTGCTTTAACTTAGGGGTCACCTATTTTCTTACCTCATCATCGTCATCAGGAAATTCTAGCTGATGCATTAGGCCTCAGGGTAATGGTGGTGTTGTTACCCTCATGCGCTTCTCAAGTAGTATCCTTAAGTTCGAAAATATCGCGTTCTTTTATGGGTTCATACTTTAAGATGAGAACAAGAGCTTAAAAAGGGTGGTTGTTACCATTCGAGTTCTATGAGTAGGATTCTGTGTTGTGGACCGGTTAGAATTGCAAGTAGAGACAAGATAGATTTCTAAAACATCTATACTCCTGTTAATCTGATCTGATTCTTTATTTGAATGAAAGTATCGAACTAGTAGAGAATTAATTACGAGATTCTAATAATTTAGACACTGATGGAATGACAACAATTAAATAATTGTTACTCGTACATAACTACTAAAACACGATCATGAGATTATGATTTGGTGATATTTTGTTTTAACTTTTAACATCCACGTTTTGATTAGCCATTTGTTTGAATTGGGTTTGGGTAAAAAAGGTGATTCATTTTGCCCTCGTAATTAAAATCTCTTCGTCATTCGAAGTAGTATAAGATTTAAAGGAAAAGCATTTGTCTTCCCCTCTCCTTCCTTCGCCTCTCTTTTTGTCCTATTTTTTTTTATTTTTTTATTTTTTTATTTTTTTTCCAAATACCTGTTCCTTTTGAAAAGAATGCCAGCTATTTCATTCGTTGAAACTTCATTTGTTCCTTTGAAATTCAACAATATGATACATATGTAATTGAGCTATTTGAGTTGTGACTTTTGAGTGATACAATGGTTCGAGAGGTTCATAGCATGAGAACAATTTTACTCGATAAATATTGGACTCGTGAGTATTAATTTTTTAATTAAGTTTTTGCATGATGGTCAAAATCTTAAAGTACTCAGTGGTATTTCGAGAGTTTTCTCTGCTCCTCACAAGTGATACGGAGTACAAGTTAATATTGTACGTCCTCAAGCTGGCTTTCTCATGCTTGACTCCTTGGTTGATCGCATTTTATAGGTAGTCCAAAAGATAGTCTTTCTATCTCAATTCTCAACTGATTTTCTTTCGTCTACAAAGAATTTCTTTGAAACGAAAAGACAAACATAAAGGTTCATTAGACTGATTAGTGTATTTGTTTTGGTAGATTTGCTCCTAAAACCGTAAGAGATACTTAGTAAAAGAATAGATGTTTTGGTCTATTTGGAATTTCCAAAAACCCGACTACAATAGAGGTGTTTCTTCCCCTTTCAGTTTTTGGTCTTCCGCTTCTCTAGTTTTATACTTTAGTATGTTTCAATATTTTTCTTAAGAAATGTGTTACTCGTATTTTGGAAATGGGATACAAGGAAGTATATTATTAAGCCTTTAATTGGAGTTTTCTAATTGTAAAATCAATCTTTCTTGCATCATCTAGTTCTTCAATGTTTGCTACTTGGTATAAACGGTATAAATATATCCACACGCCTTTCTATGGACTAAATAACTATACCAATATTATTAAAAGTTTCCTAGGTTGATAAGGCTGTAAGTTATATGTGTTTTGGTAAAATGTGTTGTGTCTTTCTCATTCTCAAGACGGGTTTAAATACATGATTAGCTCGGGATATAACCCTAACGAAAACCTAGTGCATATGGGCCTAAGTCGGCCTAATACCCCCCCTCAAACTGGAGCGTGGAGATCAAGAACGCCCAGTTTGCGGAGAAGAAGATTAAATTGAACAGATCCTAAAGCCTTAGTGAAAATGTCAGCAATCTGAGAATGAGTAGCAACATGCGAAGTAGTAACAAGCCCTTCAGTAATAGCATCGCGAATGTAGTGACAATCCACCTCGATATGTTTGGTACGTTCATGGAAGACCGGATTCTGAGCAATGTGAATGGCCGACTGACTATTGCAAAAAATATGCATAGGGCGGGTAAGAGTAATGCCCAAGCTAGATAGAAGTCCCGAGAGCCACTTGAGTTCACATAAAACAGCAGCCATGGAACGGTATTCTGCTTCAGCAGAAGAGAGAGAAACGGTGTGCTGCTTCTTAGTTTTCCAAGACACGGGAGAGTCACCAAGAAAAACAACCCAACCCGAGACGGAACGGCGAGTTAAAGGGCACCCGGCATAGTCGGAATCGCACCATCTAGAAACATGTAGAGCACTGTCACTTTTCAATAAAAACCCTGACCTGGTTTCCCTTTCAAGTAACGAACAACCCGAAGTGCAGCATCCATATGCTCCTTGCGCGGTTGATGAAGAAACTGGGACAAGACATGAACATCATATGATAAGTCGGGACGAGTCACAGCTAAGTACACGAGACGTCCCACGAGGCGGCGGTAGGACTCCACATTAGGAACAAGAGCACCCGTAGCCAATCCCAAGGAATGATGTTGCTCGATGGGTGTGGCGGCAGGTTTAGCACCAAGGAGCCCGGCTTCAGAAATAATGTCAAGTGCATATTTCCGTTGACTAAGAAAAATGCCCTCAKAATTTCGAGCTACCTCAATGCCTAAAAAATACTTTTAAGGACCTGAGGTCTTTCATATGGAAACAACTACTAAGATAAGCTTTGAACTTGTTAATTGCTGACGAATTATTTCCGGAAATAACAAGGTCATCAACATAGACGAGGACATGAATACAAACCTCGGCCATAGTGTAGCTGAAAAGCGAGTAATCCGAATAGGATTGAATAAATCCATAGTCTCGTAAGGCAGCACCAAGTTTCGCAAACCAACAACGAGGTGCTTGACGGAGGCCATACAATGACTTGCGGAGCCTACACACCTTTCCTTCCTTACCTTTGCTAAATCCCGGTGGCAAACGCATATACACTTCCTCGGATAGATCTCCATGTAAAAAAGCATTATGGACATCCATCTGATGGAGTTCCCACCGTTTAATTACAGCAACAGCAAGAAAAGCACGAACTGTCACCATCTTTACAATAAGAGCAAATGTTTCACTGAAATCAATGCCTTCAACCTGATGGTTTCCAAAGATAACGAGACGGGCCTTATAGCGCTCAATCTGACCGTCGGATTTATATTTAATTTTATACACCCAACGACACCCAAGAGCCTTTTTATCAGCCGGAAGATCAGTGATTTCCCAAGTGTTATTATTCTCTAGCGCCGTAATTTCCTCTTGCATAGCCTTACACCAAGTAGGGTCAGTAATAGCAACACGGAAAGAAGGAGGCTCAACACCTTCCGTTATTGCTGCAAGAAAGTGACGATGGGAAACAGAAAACTTGTTACCATTAAGATAATTTGCAAGGGCATACGGGGTACCCGAGGAAGAGGATGGAGAGGATGGAGCCGAGCTTTATGGGGAGGACGGTGGCGTGGTGGGACCGGTCGTGGTGCCAACGACATAACCACGTAAACGAGTGGAAGGTATCTTAAGTCGATGTCCCCGTCCAAGAGGACCAAGAGTGTCAGTTTGTTCTGCTGAAGTGTCGGTACCCGAAGCAGTAGATGGAGCACCCATAGTCATACCCGGTTCCGCCTCTTCAACATTAGGATTCATATCAGTATGCACACCCACGACCTCATTAATAACCTCAGTTTGTGCAGTTTGTGCGACATTCCCCGGATCATCAGGAAGCACGTCATCATCTATGGGAACTGCTGGAATAGAAGAAGCCGTGGTGTCCCCTTCCCCCCATTTGGAACAGTAGGAGAAGTGGTGAGGTAAGGAAATGAAGTTTCATAAAACCGAACATCCCGAGATACAAATACTTCCCCGGTAGCGAGGTCAAACACTTTCCAACCTTTCTTATTATATGGATACCTGACAAAAACACACTTAACGGCTGCGACTAGTAAACTTATCTCCTTTAGTATGTTGATTGTGAACAAAGCATAGGCAGCCAAAGACTCGTATATTGGCGTACGACGGAGCATTGCCAAATAATAATTCATGCGGAGTTTTGTATTGAAGAAGGAATGAGGGTGTGCGATTGATAAGGTATGCAGCCGACAAAATACACTCACCCCAAAAAGATATAGGAAGGTTGGCCTGAAATAAAAGGGCTCGGGCGACATTCAAAATATGTCGATGTTTACGTTCGACACGGCCATTTTGCTGAGGAGTGCCAACACATGAGGTTTGAAAAGAAATACCATTTTCGACAAAGAAAGCAGCGATAGTATTAAATTCTGTGCCATTGTCGGACCGGATCATTTTAACTTGTTTCGAAAATTGTGTTTCAACCATAGCGAAAAAATTCTTAAACATAGTTGTGAGTTTGTGACCTCTGTTTTATCAAGAAGAAGATACACCCATACGGCACGTGAATAATCATCTACGATAGTTAAGAAATATTTCGCACCACAAGACGAGGGAGTACGATAAGGACCCCATAAATCAAAGTGAATTAAAGCAAAAATATCCGACGCTTTATTATCACTTAAATGAAAACTACGACGAATCTGTTTAGCCTGGTGACAAACATCACAAGGAATATTGTTCGCAGAAGGGAGCTTGCTAACATGAAGAAGTAAATTAACTACTTTATTTGAGGGTTGCCCAAGACGCTTGTGCCATAAATCAAAAGAGTCGGCAGCGCTCACCCCATTGACCATAGCCGACCGTCCCACCAAACGCAAGAAGTAGAGTCCATCCCGTAGCTCACCGGCTCCAATCTTCGTCCTCAACGAAGGGTCCTGAATGCAGCAAAATTTATTAGTAAAACTCACAGCACAATTTGTAGAGGCAATTAATTGTGAGACGGAAAGCAAATTGCAAGTGAGACTTGGTACATATAAGACATTGGTTAGAATTAAAGAATCATTCAACCAAACTGTCTCAGCAACTTTGGCCGAAACACGAGCCCCATTAGAAAGGCAGATAGGACATGGCGGGATGGAATAAGTGTTGGTTAAACACGCGAAGTCACCAGTGACATGGTGAGAGGCCCCGGTATCAATAATCCAGTCAGAGAACATACCAGAAAGACGGTCGCTGGATGAAGATGAGGGCTCGGACAGGAGGACATTGACACGAGCAGNNNNGCAGTACAGTGGGAACAAGTCAGCTTCCTACGCTCCTGTCTTTCGAGATCCCGAAGAGCACGTCAATCAGTCGCAGAGGGGGTAGTCGTGTGAGACGAATGTCGCATAGCAAAAGCCATAACATCAGTGGGTGCGTCCGAGGTACTAGACGCACCAGTACGCAGCCGCTCCTCTTGTAATACCAATTGAAATGCACGATTAAGAGGAGGCAAAGGGCCGAGAGACAAAACATGCGACCGAATATTAGAATAAATAGACAAATCTAAGCCCATAAGAAATTTATGCAACCTCTCCGAATCCTGACGTGCAAGTGCATTCTTATGTATCCCACACAAACAGCGACCACAAGTACAAGCAAAGGGCGGCTCATGACTGGCGATAGCATCCCAAAGAGCTTTTAAATTACCGAAGTAAGTAGTAACAGTCATACCTTTGGATTGGCGACAATCATGGAGTTGTGACTTCAGTCCGTGAATCTTCGAGCCATCGACCGTCGCAAATCGCTCAGCCAAATCGTCCCAAAGAAGACGAGCGTCTTCAAAATAAGAGATACTACTCTTGATGGAGGCATCGATGGAGTGCATAATCCATTGGACAAGAGTACAATGGACAACCTCCCACTGATCAAGATGGAATTTGTCCGTGGGTTTGGGAATGGAGCCATCACAAAAGCCGAATTTACGCCTCGATTTAAGAGATTGGCGCATAGACKGACTCCACTCCTCATAATTATCAGTACAAAGTTTAACATAAGTTATGGATTGATTGGGAATATCATGACTACTAAGATAATAAGGAGACATGGCATCAATTTTGTCGAGTGTTTGGGAGGAAGAGACTGTGACCGCGCTCTCCTGCGTCATTGTTATTGAGAAACGACAAAGGAAGAACGAGGGTCACGAGATGATGAAAGGCGGAAATTAGGGTTTAAGATCGAAACCTTGAACCTGATACCATGATAAGATTGTAAGTTATATGTGATTTGGTAAAATGTGTTGTGTCTTTCTCATTCTCAAGACGGGTTTAAATACATGATTAGCTCGGGATATAACCCTAACGAAAATCTAATGCATATGGGCCCAAGTCGGCCTAATATAGGTTTGGCATGTTTAAGGATTAGTTATAGTCACAAAAGGTATAAGGATTGGATGTTGTATTTAGACATAATGTCAATTAATCAATAGGGTGTCGACCGAGATGAGATCGCAAGTAAAATAAAGACGGAAACATTGACAAAGCTCTAACTGGACATGTGGTGTCCCTGCTGGGGTAAAATGTTGACTGAAAAGTCCAGGGGTCGAATTTATAATTCAACTAGTGAAACATAAAAAATGAAAGATATCAGTTTAGGGGAGACAACTCCACTAGCCTTTCTCGCTCCACCAGTAGTCGAAACGAATACTTAATACCATGAATGTCCGTCTGTCTTTACTATAAGATACAAAAAAGAAAACATTAGTACCCGACTTTGTTATCTACTTAGTTTTCTACTCTACTTTTTGTTTTTCTGGATGCATTTTTTTATAGTTGTTGAAACGGTACAGCATGAAACCCTCCATGCAAAAGGCTGGGAACTGACAAGAGTAATTACTATATAATTAAGAAACACATTAAAATAATTGAGTAAAGATAAAAAGATTAGTTGATGGTCGGGTAGAAGATGATGTAGGGCGACATTAATAGGGCATAATAATAATAATAATAATAATAATAATAATAATATATCATATCATATCAATGTATTGAATGTCTTCTGTTAATTGCATTAAGGACTTGGTCGGCTCCTGTCTTCTTCAGTTCTAGACTTCAATTGTGTTGCAGAACCCAAATGCTTTTAATTTGTTCGTTAAGCAATACCCAAATACTTGTGAAAGACGATATTTTACTAAATTATTACTAGACCACTTTTTCGAAACCTTTTATTATTAATCTTGTTTCAAAGTGATTATTTTATTTGGTACATGTCTTTATAATAAGATTTTTTGTACGTCGTAATTGTTTTTATTAATAAACCGTTTTTATTTTTTTACTGTCCCGTAGAAGACTTACTCCAAACAGTGCTATTCCTTTGTATTTTAAAACATACGGAGTATTATTTAAAAGTGTTTAAGCAGCTCTCCTAACATGGCCTCATTGACAATGTAGCGAAAAAAGTGCGTAAACCCTCCGTCCTCATTGATTTACCTTGGACTATGTCTTATGTAAGCTTGCATTGTTATTTCTACTAATGTAATATCTCTTTGCGCGGGAATTTGCATCAGACGTATGCTATAATTCTGCGTATGTGATAAACCTTGAGACGTATGCTATAATTGCGCCTATGTGATAACCTCCCCCGGCACACGACAATGGATTCCTTTAAGCAGTTAAAGGGAGTAGTATCTCTAACTCTCTTTAGGTTAGGCACTTGGATTAGCATCCATTTCTTTACTTGTTCATTTTTTTCTCCAATTGTTTCTTTTGAATAATATATTCCTATAAAAGCTCATATTTGCACAGACATGTGTATAATCTTAAAGTGGGTCTTCTTGGTAGGTAATTGAATGAGGGTTTTGTCACCAAAATATTTACTGTCTTGATTGAAATTTCAGAAATCAACTGAAGACACTCTGAACAAAGCTTTAATTGAAACTTGTTTGTGTTTTGATGCAACCTCTGTTGCCACTTTCTGTGTTTTATGGTGCATTATGTGTAGGGGCCTCAATCATCTGATACTCTGCTCTATCCTTCTTTGGGACTAGGTACTGTTATTTTGCTCATATTTCTTGCTCTGCCAATTTTTTTACCCTGATCCAATTCTTTTGGATACAACCCATCTATAGTTGTACACAAGATACATTTATAACCTTCACAAATGCTTGTACAAGGCGGTTTATATAATCGCAATTATGTGCCAACTTAAGGAATTGCACACGGTGGGGTAAGAGTGTGTTCGACGTGAAATGTCTTATGAATCAGTGACCTATATGAAAATATTATCGAGAATAGATATGCAGATTATTACTAAGTACTTCATGATTTAGGCCGTGTTCTTTTTTGCTTAATCTCACCTCATTTTAGTCCAATCCATTTCAGTTCAACTTCATAGAAGATGTTCTTTCTAACTTAATTTCAGCTCATTTAAGCTCATCTCTTCATAAATTTTAGCTTGATTTAGGTCGTGTTCTTACTTTCGCTCCATTCAGTTCAGCCCGGCTCAATTCAGTCCAGTTCAGCTCCTTTCAGTTGAAAAGAACAAGGCCTAATACTTCAACTTCATTCTTCAGCCTCATTTAGTTTAGTTCAGCTCTAAGTTTAGTTCAGCTCCTATTTGCCGAAAAGGACAAGGCCTGATATACCCGTTGTAAGAGATACTAGCAATATTTAATAAAAATACAAGTGAGCTTCAAAACAACACAAATTGTACAAAGCATAATAGTACATAGAATGTGCAACAAAAAAATGGACTAATAATGACTGCTATTTTTTGACTAGTTTCTTAATGATTTGCTCTCTAAAGGAAATCCAATCTATGATGTCAAACTTGTGAAAGAATTCAACATGTGATCTTTGGTAATAATTTTTCACTCTACGGAATGATTTTTAGTACTAATTTATGGATTTATACATTCATTCATGCCAGCAAGTCTCCCTTACACATATCTGTCGCAAGCTTGCGACGAGTCAAGTATTACCCATGTGGATAGATAAATAAGACAAAACCGATTGCTACTCTCTAGACACTCTGTTTTTGTGTTATCTACCCCACATGGATAGTACTTGATCCGTCGCAATCTTGCGACAAATATGTCTGTCACAAATGAGAATTTGTGTATTAAGCATTCATGCATATAAGGTTCAATTTCTGGTTTTGGTAGATGACTTGTGAGTTATTGTTCTTTACACAGCCAAGTGGGCTCTTTATGGTTACCCATTTTAAGAGTCTGGTTAATTGCTTTCCTCTTGTTAGAGACAAGGCAAATTCATTTTTCTCAAAGTTTCCTATGGGTAGTGTTTGGAATTGTGAAAGTGATTTCATTTTCATGAATTTAAGGGTATAATTCTAAATTAGGGAACTACGTAGAACTGTAAAAAAACACAAGGGGACGACATAGACATAGTTATGAAGACGTGTTTCCACATTGGACGTGTATTTATGTGTTACATATGAACAAACCGCTAACATAAGTAAACATGGAGTCTTGTTTAAACTCGATCTCATTAGAGTTCTCTTCACCTAAATTGAAAATAGCATGTAATCGAACTAGTTGCACACATCAGAATCTGTTGAAACCCCAAATCTGGAGAAGGGGGATATGCATGTTGGGGTGAATTTAATTCATTCTCAATTAATCCAGTAAAAGTGGTCCAAGAAATGTAAATATTATTGAAGAAATTCCTAACTAGTTCCTTCCTTTAGGAATCCTTGAATTTGAATTTGTCCAGAATGAAACAAAACAAATAAAATATATTAATGGCAAAAGGAGAAGCCTCCACATTGATGTGGGCAGTGGGCGTGTCCGTAAAATTACTTATTGCAGTAAATTTTTTACTGACCTATTTACTGCATGGATTCTGCTTTAGTGCTTTAGGATCCAGTTTTTTGCCAAAAGGTTGGTTTCCTTTTTACCCTTTTGGTACTTCAATAATGGCATCTTTGTTTTTTTTATCTCTTGGTTTTACCAAACACTATTTAATTTCTTATTCAACATTGTCAAAGTGTCACCTCACTTTAAGTCTGAATATAGAAACCTTAAGAAAATAGAACCACAAAATGTAACCTTTAATTTATATTTCTACTTATTCTATTACTTTCTCATTGTTTCATTTTTGCATAGATATTCAATTTTAAAATAAGTTTTTTTTTTTTTTTTTTTTTTTTTGATAAGGTAATAAAACTAGATTGATCCCCTAAAGTATGACCAACCTATCTCATCCTTTCGAATGATCACAAATTCTCATTTGTGACGACCGATATCCGTCACAAGACAAACCATTTGTGATTCCCTATGCACTTTAATTGTTGTCTTATCTACCCATGTGGGTAATACTTGACCCGTCACAATATATCCGTCACAAGGGAGACTTATTGTCGAATGATAGAGGTGAGTTGAAGTCACCGACTTTCAAACCACCTCGAAAGAGTTGGGACATGAATATCCAATAGAAGCCATAAAGTCGACAACTTTGTTGGCTTCACGAAATCAATGTTTAATTATCAATTCATCAAAAAACTGAAGATTAATTTTACATCATTGATGATACTAGAAATTTCACAAAGAATTTGTCAAGTACTACGGATTGAGTTGATAACACATAAATTATTATCTTCTACAATTAACTTTGAGATTCCTAAGTATTTAGCTGCTAAAATGTCTTCTTTTAAGGCGAGAGCTTTCGCAACAAGAATACTATTAGACCCACACTTTTTAACTCCTAACAAAACGACTTTACCATTATGATCTTTTATAGAATAACCTAGAGCAGCTTTATTACCATCTATTTTCGACCCGTCAAAATTTAGCTTTAGAAACTCATTTCTCGGTTTATCTCACCAATCAAATTTCATTCTTATATTAATAGTATTTCTAACTGACACGTCTTTATTAGAATTGTTAAAATCCTTATGTCTAGTCTCATTCCAAATTTTAATGTTCATATTACATAAAAGAATAAGTTTGCTAATATTGATATGAACATCATTAAAAATAATGTCATTTCTGTGGAACCATACATTCCACCAAATAAATACAATCTTAATGAAATCGGCTTTTGGAATTAAATTTTTAAGATAATTAAGTTTTGCTACGAAGCTTTGACTTGCAATATTATCATGTATTGCTAAAAAAATGTTAAAACTAATGATATTCATGTCTTGGATAACGGAAGCAATTAAGGAACATCTGAAAAGAAATGATCTTGACTTGTGATTGGTTAAATTCATAACTTCCTTTTAATTACTAGAGATTATAATAGAGATTATTAATTTATTTATTATTATACGCCCTATAAAATAGAGGCTTGAAATTTGCGAGGAATATATAGAGCTTGACTTGTGATTGGTCAAATTCATAACTTCCTTTTAATTACCTCGGTGCCTCAAGGGCGGTTGCAAATTGCAGGGTAAGTGAAGTCAAATGTACACAACATACTCCAATGCTAGCAACACAAAAAGGTTGTACATTAAAATTAGTTCGTTAAAATGTAAGGTAAAGTACCTATCGCTATAAATGGTCTCACCCTAGATGATCAAGCTCAACGAGTGTTAGGTTCAAGATTGATTTGACACCGTTGTTTGTCCAAACCGATTCTAAAGACGGGTTAAACTCACTTACAAGTTATATGGTTACTCTCATATTTCCTCCATTCCAATCAATTTATACGTTTGTATTTTGGGCACTATTTATAAGTGGGAGAATCTTCGATACAACTTCTAATATATAGCATAAAAGATAGTTATGTGAGATCTTGTTTAACTTGTCTTACAGAGTACATTGTGAATATCAAATTTTTATAATTTTTAACTAAAAATATGAACACAAGAAAATGAGCATTGATATATGTGTATAAAGCAAATGTAAAGAATTAAATGAAATGGAGGAAGTATTATATATACCTAATGTAGACCTAGCCACGGGTTGGGCCAAGAAACTTAACCAGTGTTATTCAAGTTCAAGATTGAGTTGATAATGTTTTTTGTCCAAATCGACATCAAAGACCGGTCAAACTCACTTACAACTTTACAAGTTTCGCCCATATATGCCTAATCTAGAACTTAAACCCTCATGTCGTAAGGTAGAGTCGGTTTGGGTTGGCTCATGCTTGGCCTTAACATGACCAATAAAGCCAAAGCCGACTTTTGGAGCCCTGAACGACAAGCCACGAGGTTTGGCGGACCAGAGACTCGTGGACTGGTGACTAGTGAGGCCGCCACCCGTAACTTAAAGAGTAATGATCTTTGTCCGAAAGATGAGTCAGTTAGCATATTGATTTTAAGGATCTCCTATCCAAGATGAACTTACACAGATGCCTTACAAAAATCAAACACAGATTCTAAAAGTCATGGCATCTTATGCACACAAATGTACAATAATATGTCACATTTCTGACTTCATTTATAAGCAAAAATCTTTTGATATGAATGTACACTCAGAAAATTTCAGATTCTTGTTGAACTAAATAGTGACAAAATTGAAAATTTGCATTTCATCCTTTAAATTTCAACACTAAATTATCTTTGCTTGAAAAATTTATGTTCCTACTTCTACCAACCAACCTGAAAAAGCAAAGAAAAACATTCATTACACTAACAACCCCACTATTAATTACTTTGGTGTTCTTCCTCTCCAAATATACTCCATTCAATTCAATGTCTCCAAAATTATACATACAGAATACTCTATCCGCAAATTCTCATATAAGACGATCTCATTCTATGTTAAGTAAGTATATCATTTAGCGATAACATAAGTATGTTGTACAACACTGTTACATAAAATTAACACATGTTAGCTAGCTTAGCTGGTAAAATCATAAAGAGTGGTACTTATGATCTAGGTTTAAATCCCGTCAACATTATTTCACCTTTTTACTAGCTCTATGAACATTCAAGCTGAATTAGTGAAGAAAGGCTTCAATAATAACAAATCAAAGGGGTAATGAATAATGATAGAAGAACACAAATTCTTGTATTACACTCTCTTAACGCGATTTCAACTTTATTATCCACATTATTACCTACATACGGAGTAATACCTAATATCGTTGAATTAATATCCGAGTTGGTTTTACAATAAGACAGTCTCATACAAGCGTATTAATAATAGTTAAAACCGTAGAACAAACAAATTAAAAATCAAAATTTCTTCATATACACTCTAGCTAAATAGCTAACATACATAAGCTGCAAACTTATCTATTATGAAGAGGATTTGGACCTGTACGAACTTTCCTTTTATCATCTTCAAAAACATCATCACCTGGCTTTGGACCTGTACCAACTCTTTTATATGAAGACGGCGATGAAGAAGTGAAAACCCGATTATCCCCTTGTTGTTGATGATTAAACTTGTTAAATCTCCCATACCCAAGTGCAAATTTGGGATCTTTAAGGATTATCATGATCAGCAACAAAAGAGAGAGTAAACAAGTTAGATGTTGTTGTTTTCTGAGACCCATCTTTTTCTTCCTGATATTGCAAGTACTACTACTACTACTACTACTACTGTCCCAAAATCATATGGGATGGTGATGGAATAACATGTATATAATGAGACCGCGATAGTCTATCACGTATACTCGGGGGTTTACTGGTTGTTTTTGCAGGAATTTGAAAGGGAATTTAATGTAAAGTTTGCTGCTTTGTTACAGTAGTAAAGAAATGAGATGATTAAAAAAAGAGGACTGTTTTGTTGTGGTATGTTTGGATTATTGCATTAATGTTGGTGCTTATTTATGCAAAGAAGCTTTGAAAATTGGAATTTATGAAGAAGATACTTGTATGTAGTAGTCAATTGGGTGAGATGCATAGGGTTTTGGAGCAGCTGCTGTTTCTGTTACTGAAGAAGATGTTTTAGTAATGTTTATTGGAAACTTCTTTTGGTTCTGATTTCAGAGCCTAATTTCTTGCTGCACATTTTCTTATATTTAAATGAAGTGCACAAAGAAAGAGGGAACATGTAGTAGAAAAGAGAGAGAGACTTTGAGTTTTGTAGAGTTTATATATATAAAAAGTTGTTTAGCTTTGCTGTAACCTGTTCAGAGTCTGGGAGAGCTGTGGCAAGGCTAGAAATGGTAATTAATAAAGCAGTCGGTTTGGTTCGGGTTGGATCAGGGTATATAGTGTTTCGTCCGGATGTTGTCTTTTCAGTTTTGATCATTGTTGTGACTTGTGATTGTACGGATGGATCAAGTCAGGTTCGGGTCATCAAAATCTCGTGTTTTAGGCCATGTTCTTTTGGGCTTAATTGAAGTTAGGAGGGATGAATAGAGATGACGTGAAGTGAGCTGAAATTAAGTCGAAAAGAACAAAGCCTCAGCGGTGCAGTCCTTGTACCGCTAAACAATGGAGTATTTGAAATTTAACTCGGGAATTTTTTGAAAAATTCGAAATTGACCCGACTCGATGTATTGTACACCAATGCCTAATGCTGAAAATATGGTTTCTTGGTGGCTGGAAATTAAATGCAAAGTTATGGGACTATTTGTTGAAAGTATTGGGCAAGTACTCATGTGAGATGAATGATAAAAACAATAGGGAGAGTGATTACTTTAGGTATAATAGTTAGTGTAGTGGAGGTTTGGGGTTTATGATTTTGTTGAAAAAGTTGGTATTATTGTCTTTTTTTAAATGCTTTTGGTGGCTTGTAGTATAAGGGAATGTTGCCCTTATTTAAGGAATTATTTCTTTGGTTTTACATGGATAATGCAATGGAACATCACCTAAAACTAAAAGGACCCTAACCTTTTTCTCCTTAAAAGGTTGCCATAAATCAGGTTTTGGGTGAGAAAATATAGATTTAATTTATCATAAAGTCCCAAAAAAATTTATACTTCTCAACAAAATTGTTCCTTATCAGAAGATTTCGTTTTCATTTTTCTTGAAAATGTTTTTCCTAATTTTATACTGCTCGTAAGTCCTAACAATGGCAAAAATCCAATTCTCTGTTCCATCATTGAGCAGGGCTGTTGATTAGCAAGTTCAATTTTTATTTTTATTTTTATTTTCAGATTTTCTGACCATCATATGTCTAAAAAATATACGAAACTTCAAGGTAAAACCAAACCACAATGCTTTTTTATATCTTAAACGAATTGATATTTTGAACCAGTCTCTCAAATTCATTTGACGGTCCTGTAATGGAGTATCATACAATATTTCTTTTTTGTTAATATGCGTTGTCATACTTTAAAGCGATATCAACCGTAGTTATGAGTCTTCTTCAAAGCGATATCGACTGTAGTTATGACTCAAGTAGTCGTAGTGCAAAAATGAAAATCATGATTATTGTGCGAGGCCGACTATATTAATTGGAGGACAATACATAATACCACAACTACATGTACACACACGTAGAAATTCAAGTGAGTCCTCACAAAGTGCATAAAATTCTCATTTGTGGCGGGTAATATTTGACATAAGTTTATAACTGGTCAAATAAAACTCACATGGGTAAATAAAGACAAATCATTAGTGATTTCCTAAGCACTCTAATTTTTGCCTTATCAATGCATATGAATGATATTCAACTCGTCACAAACTTGTGATGAAAATGCCCGTCACAAGGGAGACTTAGTGCGGGAAGCGAAAGTTGGGTTGACAAAAGTAAATGATAATACTAGAAGATTATTATTATTATTGGGTGTAAAATGGTGGGGACTATTAGCTGTGGAATGAATGAAGGTATTTCGACGGTGTCTTTCTTAAGGGAAATGATGCTGTTTTTGTTTACTTTTATCCTTAATGCCCTTGTGAATCATGGATGAACATTGTATTAAAGAAACTCCTAGATGTGATATGGATCATTCGACTATTTTCATCCATTCTCTGTGTATGGATATACATAATGAGACATGTAGTGATGTAGATGTCTTCAAGACCTATCAACTAATTTAACAACAGGTATACCGTATTAAGAAACCTTTTCAACAAAAAAATTTTAACTGATGGTTGGAATCTCATAAGCAATTTCATATTCTAACACGTCCTTTCACGCAAATGCCCTTTAAACTCGAAGTCTAGATGCGTTGCAGACCTCCTCAGCTTATACATGAAGCGTTTGATTTAGACTTCTCTGAGACACGATCAAAGTCCTAAGAAAAAAAGTTGATAGTATTGCATAAAAAGGGGTTTGATTTTGGAATGAATTGTAATGATTAATGAATTTGATACATTATGATGTTTGATAGGGTTACATTTGCATAAAGTTAGATATTTAATTTAATATATCCTAAATTCACCTTGATTTTTTAGAACCTCAACCTCATATGTAAGTTTCTCTCGAATTATAACTTGAGTAATATATTTTTTATTTTATTTTTACCAGTAGAAAAACAAGCCTATCTGCTAGCCAGGTTTGCTTATCTATGAGCATCTAGATTAGAAGATCTATTAATATAAGAAATAGAAACACAATGAAAAAGCTTAGCGTAATCTAAAATATCCTCAACAATCACCCTTGACAAGTGATTATTAGAGCGTCCTTCAATATTTGAGTGAGAATGCGAATGCAATCCGAGGCAATAATAATATGTAAGTGCTTCATATGCCACGCCCATTCTAACACTTCCAAAATGCTCTTCCCCTTAGCCTGCTCCGGGCTTTGAGCATAGGTGCAAGAAGTAGACTTCAACATAGTCTCATCCCGAAGATAACAAATTCATCCAATTCCAGCAATTCGGTTATCTGTCCAAGAATCATCCACCTTAACAGATATTTTGTTGCACGTTCTTAGGGAACCAAAAACAAACATACAATCGCCTAAAGTTAGTTGTTTATCCAACTTTTGAGCATCCACATCCGCTTTTAGACTCGTAAACCCCGCGGCAGGTCCTCCTTTAAATTTTCAATGGCATTAAGTGCAATGTTGAAATTAGCCTCATAGCAGATGAGAATGACCCCAATTGCATTACACTTATTAGTACTGAAGATATTATAATTTCGCATCTTCTAAATATCCCTCAGAGTACACAAGAAAGACAATAAACCACACCCATTATCATTAGCTTTAAGAAGAAGAGTGATCCAATTAATAATCCAAGTCTTAACATTTATGAAAGCACAATTATCAGCTCTAATTCCGAGGAAACTACCCATCCATAATCTTGTGGCCACTGGAAAATCTTTAAAAAGATGGTCTATTGTCTCGACATTATAACACTCCTCAGATAAAGGACAACTCGTACAGTAATTGTCAAGGTTACGTCTAGAAAACTCACTGCCAATAGGTAGTGTATTAGTTAGAATTTTCCAAAGCAAGATAAACCATGCCTGGCAACCTCCATAGCTCTTTGCGAACAAAGTGCCTATAGTTAACTCCTATTCTAGTAAGATCTTTTGCAGATGCAGTAAGATTCCCGTGTCGCTGATGAGCCATGAAATATCCCGTTTTAACCAAATAAAAGCCCGTCATTGATCCTTCCCAGTAAAGGCAATCCTCAACACATTTTGAACTAAGCAGAATTGCCAAAATTCTATATGCCCACGAATTCTCAAATTAAAGAAGCTAAAGACCCGATGTTCATCCCAGCTTAAAGCATTGTTCTTCATAAGATGCTTAACAAGTAGTAGACAAAGGTTAGGGAAGCCCATCAAGAGATCAAGTCCTTAAGACTAGGACTCATACCTTCAACCCACTTAGAAGTCCAGACATTAAGTGTAGAATTGTTGCTGACTTTCCAAACACACTTAGGTTGGATCAACTTTAGGACCCAAACAATACTTCTACCTCCAAGTCATATTTGAGAAACGGATTTTAAACGAAGGATCACATAAAGACTTTTTAAAACCATATTTGTGACCTAATGTCAGAGTTATTAATGAAGAAGGTTCCGAAACAATTTTCCAAGCAATTTTTGTCAAGAGGGATTAAAACATCTAGAATTCCTAATACCAAGACCACCAAGATTTTTAGACTAATTCAGAAAGTTTTTACTACACCAACTAATAGATTTCCCACACGACCTCCCGTCCACCAAAAATATGACAACATAGAATCAAGCTTGTTAGTCACACTTACCGACATTTTAAAAACCGATAGAAAGTAAATAAAAAGGGAATACAAGACAGAAGCAATGAGGGTTAATCTACCGGCTGGTGAGAGTAAAATACAATTCCAAGACGAGACCCTTTTCTCAACTTTCTCAATAAGGAAATTAAAAAGACACTTTTTGGACACCTTTTAAAGCAAATTGCTAACATCAAAAGGCAAACCTAAATAAACACCAAAAGAATTGGAAAGGGGTGCTTTGTACAATCTCATACAAGACTTAGCAAAAGAAAGAGTAGAACTAGAGCTAATTAAAAGGGTTGATTTAGAGGGATAGACAACCTAACCAGACGGCTTACAATATTCTTGAATAATATTGTAGAGAACCTGACAACCCTCTTTTTTACCTTCCACAAATAAAATGAAATCATCAGCAAACAGTAAATGAGAGATAGTCATCCCACCTCTGCTAATGGAAATCCCGTGCATCATTCCAATTTGTTCTGCTTTTTGGATGTTAAGAGACAGAAATTCCGTGCATAGTGCAAAAATATAAGGGGATAGAGGGTCTCCCTGACGAATGTCACACCTTGGTTTTATTGCAGTAGAAGGAACCCCGTTAATGAGAATTTCATAGGAGACCGTAGAAATGCACTTCATAATAAGCCTAACCATCTTCTTAGGAAAACTCATCTTGATAAGAGCCGCCTTAATAAAATCCCAATCCAACCTATCATAAGCCTTACTCATATTAGCCTTAAAAGCCCTCATATTCGAACTACCGGAAGAAGCGGCTGAAATTTTATGAACAAGCTCGTGAGCTATTAATATATTATCAGAAATACTGCGTCCTGACTAGGTGTCGCACCCTATGAAAAATACCCTAGGTACAACAAAAGAATGTAGTACATAGGGGTCGAATTCCACAGAGACGCTACAAAATTTTCTATGCTAATGCTTGGTAGTCTTTCTATCCTACGGTCACAAGAGGAATGGTTGGTTTG
>VHZZ01000564.1:8876-18954 GCA_009801015.1 Silene noctiflora | reverse complement strand
TGATCCATTCGGGGATGGTGAGCAGATGTTGAGCAGGTTTAGCTTTTGTGCGCATGGGATGGACGGGCAATCATCACGATAGAGTCTTCCGCTGTGTCCGTGTCTATTAGCTGGTTTATTTTATGAGATTTTGGCAGTTTGCCTTGTTGGATTTTATTTTTGTTTAACAGTTTTGATCAGACAGTTGTTTTCAGTTTAACTAGTGATTTAAAGTTGTTTCTTTATTGTCTTTTGATTATCATTGCCTCGGGAAACAGAGATGGTAACATCTCCATTCTTAAGGCGGTCTTGGTAAGGCACTTTGGAGTATGGAGATGTTACAGTAATACCAAGATCAAAGTTGACAACCCTTTCAGGATCACTATCATCTAGAACAGAACGATTTACATTGGGCCTCGGCTTAACTCTAGAAGTTGTTTACTTCGTAGTGCATGAAAGAGCACGCAAATCTAGATTAAACATTGATAATTCTCGCCTTGTCTAAAAGACCACAGAACCCTTATTAATTTCCGAATTCAGAGCATTGTTGACAAATGACCTAATGTTGGAAACATTCTGCCTGCATCTTGAATAATTATGACCGACCCGTTCATATCTGGTACAATACTTAAAAACATCCTTATACTTAAACTGGATCCAAATTAAGAATCCATCATTACATGATAAGAAGAACCCTGAGACAAGAGGATCATTCAAATAAACACAAACGCTAATACAAATTTATTCATTCTTTGGAATAAACTCAAAGGGCTCCACCGCAAATTGATCACAAATGAGCCGACCAACAATATTCCCAACATGTATGTTGAGATACTCAAAGGGGGGGGGGGGGGGCCACACCCCCTCACCCAAAGACATGAAAGCAGGAATCTAACAGTTCTAGGTACAGTTTCAGCCTTTAGGATACCACTTTGAAAGAACCATAATGGCGCTTCTGAACGTAATAACTCTCTTATCCAAAAGATCTCTCTTATCTTCATCATTACTACAAAAGATAGCATAAAAATCTCCCATTTGATGGAACACAATATAACCCCTGAGAGACCAATGACGTTCAATATATCCAGTTAGAGCTGTATCTGAAAATAAACGATAATCAACAAAGTAACCCAAAAGACATTTATTCCAAAAGGCGAAAGTATCGCCCATGGAATCCGGGTTCATAGCAACCACTGGGCCCGTTCTTAAAAATCGCCAACTATAATCAAATTCCCCAGGTTCCACCCACTACAAGAATTATGATTTCGGGCGACTAAATATGACGACTATCTAGCCCAGTCGCCAAATTGGCGACTGAGATAAAATTTCAGGCGACTGGTATCAGTCGCCAAATTGGCGACTACACAATTTCATACACTAATTGATATTGGCGACTGAAAGTAAGGTCGGGCTACCACTGGAATATGAGGATCTTGCCGAAAGACGTTCTTTGTTGAGGATTAGCCATAAAGAAGAACAAAAGGAAAAAGTAGGAAATTGATAAACTGATTAAGGATTTATTATGAGAAATACTCTTATGAAGACCTCAAAGGAGAGCACAAATATATAAAGAGTGATTTAGGGTAAAAGAAAGAAGATAAACAAATGGAAAAGATTTCCAGAATCTAAAAGTAAGTAAGCAATATAAAATTATTGGGTAGCTTAAATGGTAGAAGACCAACAACACGCCAAACCAATACTTTTGCTTGCATGCAAATGATTGATATTGAAAAGCTCAACGTGAGAAAGAAGAAGAGTTTATGCAAGTGGGAAGATCACTGAGAAAGACAAATTATTTTAGATTTTAAAAAAGATTTTTCGAAACTCCCGAGGGGGAGGGAAAACTCTCTCTAGAGATTTGAGAGAGAGAGAGAGTATACGTTTCAAAAAGTTTTGAATCTAGCTTGAGTAATACTGAAAATTGATTACATGCACTTGATAATCAACCCTTTGTCTAATCATTTTTTATTCTTTGTAAGAAGTATTTTAATAAGAGATGACAAGAAAATTATTGTGATTGGGGGGACGGGGGTTATATGTAACATGTTGAGGTAAAATCTTAATCCCGTAAATTCTGACAGAATAAAAGCATCTTAGATTTTGATTTTGTAATGGATATAATCAATCTCACAATTAAGAACTAATGGATGGCTATATCTACAAAGATGTCGGTCAGTTCAATTATTATTATACTAGTCTTTTAATCTTTTAATCACTATAATCTTTTTTAAATTCTTTATTATAATCATTTATTCAATTAAAATAAAACAAAACTGGTGTAAATCTAAAAATTATAAATTCTTGAATATTTTATTAGTGCTAGTTGCTAATATGTATTAGAAAATGACTTAACACATAATTACATACTTCGTATAAAAAAAAAAAAAAAAAAAAAAAAACTGATACTATTAGTTCATGACAAAACTCATTAAAATTATTTGGTCAAATTTATAAATTGAAATCATTAGTTTTGTGATAAAAAATATCTTTATTATGCATTTCATGACTTCACTCAATTCTCATGATTAGTTTTCCAGTTTAATTTTTTCCTCGTATTAAAATAAAAGGGGTAAAATATAAAAAAATTAATGAAGTGTGAGTTTAAAATCTATGAATAATACATTAAAAATTAATGGCTCTATTACCTATATATATCGTGCATGCATGCGTGAGATCTATATTAGTATTTTATACAAGTGTTAGTGTAAAACCAAATGATACTTACGTAAATAATCAACTAAAATAACTTCTACTGTTAGGGTCCAAACTCATGTCCCACATCTGTAGAATAAGGATGGAAGATCATCTTTACAAGTGTCCATAAAATATAATAGTACGAGGCCTTTTGGGAAGGAGCCCAAGAGTAAATCCGTGAGGGTTTGACCCAAAGAGGACAATATCGTACTGTTTTGGACAGTGGACACCGATGCAACAAAGGCTCAACACGAGGTATTCACGCTTCCACACAACAAGTGGTATCATAGCCCAAGGTTAAACTTGGGTCTAGGTCCTACAGCGTACAAATGGTGGAGCTTGGAGAGCGAAATAGATAGCATTTGCGAGTCAGAGACACGTGGGCTCGATCTGGCTGACTGTTTACAAATCTCAAGTCCATGGAGGGTACGTTGGTGAATTATCGAGACAAGACTTGAAGGTGGCGTACACTGTAAGGCATGAAACTCCTAACTCGAGGTGAGTCCTTCAGCAAGCCCGGTCCAGGGCTAAATGGATGAAATGCGTCACAGGGTCTTGTGAGACAAAGACCATTTGCGTACTAGAACTGTTGATCAGGTGGACCCTTATCAGTTTGGGTGGCACAATTTTGGTGGGTTTTATCCAAGTTGGATGTCAGAAATTGTTTGTGTTCTAGGACTTCTGAAGTGGTGGACCCGGTCCAGGGTATATTGGATGCAGAGGATGTTCGATATGCATGTGTAGCCAAATTCCCAAGAAGGGCACATGAACATGTAAGTTCAGGAGAATGTGGGGACACTCACTTGACCAGGCGGTGGCATGTGGTGCAAGATATGACTCGCGGTAACATGGTGTGTCGGCTAAGGGGAGGTTATCAAGACTTGGTGATGTTTTGGGTGTCTAGATGTTGGGGCTGTAGAATGTGGGAGTTCTCCGTGGAGGTCAAGGTTCGAATTAAAATGATGGTCCTTGGTTTGATGGGAGAATTGTTAGAGTGCAAACTCATATCCCATATCGGGAGAATAAGGATGAAAGATCATCTTTATTAGTGTCCATAAAATATAATAGTACGGGGTCTTTTTAGAAGGAGCCCAAAAGTAAATCCGTTAGGGTTTGACACAAAGCGGACATTATCGTACTATTTTGGACAGTGGACACCGATGCAGCAGAGGCTCAACACGAGGTATTCACACTTCCGCACAACATTTACAGCCGACACTTTTCCATAATAAGGGCATCACGGTGTTTTTATATGATTTTACAGTGTTTTATTTTAAGGCCTTAGTTTTTTGGATTTAACTTAGGCTCTGTTTGGTAAAACTAACTGAAAAAGTAGCTGAGACCTAAAAAGGTAGCTGAAAACTGAAAAAGTAACTAATAAGGTAGCTGAAAATTAGGAGCTGATAAGGTAAATGATTATATAAAAATGTGTTTGGCAAACTAGCTAAAAAGGCAGCTAATTTTGGTAAAATGATGTAAGAAAATATGATAATTATTTAATATTATAAATTAAAGGGGTAAAAAATGGAATATAAGTCATTTCAGATATCTGATTTCTCAAATACTACTTGAGGTAGCATTTCATTTCAAATAACTTATTTGGTCAAATAAGCTACTTACCAAACACTTGCCAAAAAAAAAAAAGGTAGCTGAAATTTTGGTCAAATAAGCTACCTAAAATGTCTTGACAAACAGAGTGTAACACCCACGAAATTCCCGTTTTAAAATTTATAACCGAAGTAACTATTTTATTATTTTATTTATAGTTTAAATCCATTTGTTTAAAATTGTTGCTTTACATGTATAATAATAATAATGTTAATAATATTAACCGTCTTAGGTGTGTAGTAGGCTTTAAGACGTGTTTTTAGTGATAATCGACTCAACTAGTATTGTTTGGCCTATTATTACTTATAGGCCTTTTCTCCTTCTCTTTTCTCTTCATAAAACCCTCCACACAAACCCTTATAATTTCATCTTCTCCACTTAAAATTTCTGAAAATCTCTACAACAACCACCACCATTGTTACACATTTCTCACCAAACCTAGATTCACCATAACTCCCTCAATTCTTCATCAATCAGAACCATTTCCGCGCCATTCTATTCCTCTCCTCTCCTCGCGTTCTTCTTTCTATGTAAGAAAGACACCATCTTTCTCTTGATTTTTAAAAATCAGTCTTTCTAGGGTTAGAGCTTTTCACTATTTTCCTTGGATTTATAGTTGGGGAACAAGCTTGGAGGACTCGGGCTTGACTATTTGACGATTTGAAGAGCAATAAGGTAACAATGATGAGTTACTAGATATTATGTCAAATTTTTGTGCTTATATGTTGTGGTTTACTCATATATGTGTTAAAGTTTGAATCTTTACATGTTTCACTTGTTTGTTGTTGAATGAGTTTGTATGTGAAACCATCTTATTGTTGTTTGAAGATATTCCCAATCTTTTGGTTACATGAGTGTTTACATGGGTAAATTAGTGAGTAAACCATCTAGTTCATGCTTAATATTTGTATTTAATTATGTCATGAAATTACTAGTTTGGGAATGTTTGGTTTGAGAACAATTGGGTGAAGTTGGTTGTTGATTATGGTTATATGTGGATTTCTCACATGCTTGTTGGATGAAAGTTTAAGTCTTGAGTTACATAGTTGAATTTGGTGGAGAAACCGTTTCAAATATGTTCATTTGTTATGTTTTAATCATGTTAAGGAGTATTTAGTTGAATTTTTTTGATTGAGAATAGGTTGAGTGGAGTTGGTTGTTTGAATATGTGACATGAAAATGAACCCGACACAACCGGATTTATTTGTAAGGTGTAGTTACAAATAATTCTACCAACACATTGGAAATGAGAGCAAAAGACTAAGACAAATTGAGCCCATATGATTAGACCAAACAAACCCAACCCAATTACCCTCTTAACCAGACCTTCTACCCATCACACTTTTGGGGGGAAAAAACATAAATCTTTACATAAACCCTAAAGAACTCCAATTAGGGTTTTTCAGTAAATCTGCAATTTCATTTCCAATAATCTTCACTCTCATAAAATGGCAAAGCGTTTAATTCCCTTGTTGAATCGTGTTTTGGTTGAAAAAATTGTGGCACCTACTAAAACTACTTCTGGAATTCTACTCCCTGAAACTAGCGCTAAGGTAACAATTTCTTCAATTTTTCAACATTATTTTCTTAGATTATTGTTGGTTTTTTGATTTTATGTAACTTTATATGTTTAATTTATCTGGGTTCTTGTTGAAAAGTTCTTTTCTTGTGTTAAATCTTCAAATTTGTGCTATTTATTGATTTTATTAATGTGTATACATGTAATTTATTGATCTTGATTTTGTGATATTGTGAAAAATAATACTGGGTATTATTGTGATGTATTAGTTGTATTGATGGTAATTAGTTGTGGATTAAAGTTTTGATTTTGATGTGGTACTATATCAGTAAATCATATGGTTAATCGAGTTTCACTAGGAATGTATAGGTTGATTATACCTCTGATTCAATAGGAAGGCGGCGGGAACGTATTAGCGAAGCATAATGTCACTTGACGAACGAATGAATGTATCCCGTCACCCTATGATTAATTGAGTTCATGGTTTTATTATTCATTTTATATTGCACAGTATAGGGAGTAAGATGTTATCCGACTTGTTTTTCATCTGTTTTCGCGCAAGACATGTGAGGACTGTAACGGTGTTTTAGTCCGTTAGAAGTGCGTTGTTTATCTGGTACGAGTATATACACTGTTTCTTCTTCGCATGGAATTTCAGCTGATCACCATCTCTTACGTTAATTTGGGCTATGTCTCTCTGATATTTGGGTTATGATTTCGTAATGTAGCTGAACTCTGGGAAAGTTGTTGCTGTGGGTCCTGGTCTTCGTAATAAGCTGGGGGAGAATATTCCTACTTCTGTCAAGGAAGGGGAAACTGTTCTTTTGCCAGAGTATGGAGGCACTACAGTGAAGCTTGGCGAGAAAGAGTATGTCATCATGTGTATTTGTTCTTATGCAATCAGCATAATTTGTTTGTTGTTGCTGTTTGTTGTTTATCTCAAAATTTTATGGTATTGAAAATTCCGAGGCATATGCTCGCTCTAACACATTATCGTGTATCCTAGCCAATGATAAACATCCTTCCTATTTTCCTCAAATTCTACTTTATTATATATGGGAAGTGGTGGCTCACAGCTCAATTATATAAATCTGAATTTCTCCATTGTTTGGGTTTTCTTTGATGTGGTACAACGTGTGTATTAAGGACTTTCTATGTTTATTGCTCTAGATAACAAACTAGAATATCAATGTCTTTGAAAATCTGGAGGTGTTTGTCTCCATTGTATGATCTTAAATTTCTAAGGAAATGCTTAGAGTGTTCCTCTTTTGCTTCCTCCCCCCCCCCCTCCTCTTCTAGTCACATTTCTGGAATGCATGATTGTGGTAAAATTTCTGTTTTGTCGCAGTCGTGATATTAGTGGTATTGGTTGTTGCCGTCTAATCTTGGTAAATTCGCCTTAAAACCCGGTAAATGCGGTCGTTGTAAACTTAAGAAACTTTAAAATTTGGTTGAAAATATTAACGTTTCGGTCGATATTTAAAACTATGGTAGCACGTTTGATCGTCCTTGGCAGTGTGGTGCCTTGAGCACAGATATAAATTTAGGCCATGTTTCTACGTCGGATCAGGTTTTCAAGGTTACTATGACTGCATTTAAATGTTTCATTTGCTGCATCTATGGTATCACAGCTAGATTTCATCATGAGGACTGATTCAAAGATCTAGGCTAAAAACAATTTCTAAATCCATTTGGTTGAATACTTTGTATGGTCTTTAATAGTCAACATTTCTTGTAAATTAATCACCATATCTTGTCTCGTATTCATATCTACGTGGTCAGCCACTCAAGTGCCTATTTGAATGTAATTGGACTCAGCAATGTGTTCTACTTTCCTTGTTGCTAGTCAAACTTATATGCCAGAAGGCCAGAACAGGGGTCCTTATATTCTAAGTTTTGATTTTGTACCACAGGTATCATTTGTACCGGGACGAAGATATTCTCGGCACCTTGCATGACTGATGATAGTTGTCTGCCTTATTTGGACGAAGATAATCTATTGCTATAAACCCTATCGAGTATCAATTGTATTTGCTTAGGTTTTTCTGGGGGCACTAATTCTGTCATTTGAACACTGTCAAAATGAGACTAATCAAAATTGTTATTCGAAATTATGCTCTTCATTTTCAGTACTAAATGGTATGATGGATTAGAATCATTTCAACACTTAAAGTTTATCCAATTTATTATAATGTTGGACAGTAGGTTCATGTGGCAGAGGTTTTCCTTGAAGGAAAGAGCTAAAGAGCACCATTGATCGGGCTGGTTGCGTGAATGGAACTTCATGCGCTGCGCCTCTTACGGTTGCAAATGTTAAGATGTTGTCTCCAAAGGCTTGGGTCCACCCTCCAATCTGTGAGTCACATACCCCTCAATAAACGTCAAATTGAACTTTTGAATTTAGGATCGTCGGGGTCGGGTAATATTCGGGACGATAGGTTGTGGAATTGGCATCCATCATGCATTTTAAGTTGGGCCTGGTCAAGTCTTCGGTTCATGTGGATGTGGATTGACTCATGTTCCAATAAATAGTTATAGCTTACGACTCAGGTCAATTGGGTTTGAATCGTGTTTGTGTAACTCAGTGAAAGACCGTCTCTCACATTGTCCCTCACAAAGTCTGTGTTTCTTTGATAGAAGAAGTTAATTGCATTTAGCATTTTCAGATCAGTTCTCTAAGATGACATTATTTTGGTCATTGGTCATTTCAGGTTAGATTATTTCCGGTCCAAGGTTGTTCAAATTAGACAGATTGTCCGTTCTTGGATATATTTTGGGTCTGATCTAGTTTTTCTGTCGTGCCAATTTTACTAGGACTAGCCAAAAGTGGTCGTACACGGAATTAAATAAAAGGGCAAACCTGGTTATCTTGTAACCAAATATTGTATGGCATGGTCTCGTTCAACCCCATTTCCACTGCCAATCGATTAGCCAGGATTCGTGTTCCGGTTAGTGGGATCACTGTATCTTGGTCACCACTGTTTCAAGAAAGAAAATCACTTGGTTAACTGAGCTGGTTTAGTTTTTTAACCTGGGTTTTTATATTGCCAGGCTGCTAAGCTAAAGCGCTAATTGTATCATTAGTGTTAAATTACTGAGTTAATGAAGTATTTACCTGTATAGAAGAACCCGAACACCAAGCCTCATTAAACTGGCCAGTAAAGGAAGCGTAGACACTTCAGTGTCGTCGACATGATAGTTTATAACACTGTTTCAATGTCATCAACCGATACATGATGTGATCGGGTATATAACAATCAGCTAGTTATATATATGAGCTGAGTTCAAATCGACAAGTTGCCGAAAAACAGGCATAATATTTTGGAAGACATTGGACTTGATCTTGAAGAAGTGTTACCTGCTACAAATAGCCCATTCAGTGACACCCACAAGTTGTGCATGTAAAGCCTTCTGCACTTGTTGCCGTTTTAGGTAATTTGTTGTTTTATCTTCTTGACAAGCATCCAGTTCATCATCCTTCTGTTAATGTTTAAATAGATTAGAAGGTAAAGAAAAAGATTGTCTTTCGATAGTGCTCGTGACTTTTTTAGACATCATACTAGCGGAGAATTTAAATGATTGAGATAACAAGATTCGAACAAGTTAATATGTGAAAGGAAAATGATGAATTAGCGAGAATTTAAATGATTTATTCTTACCAAACCGGTTAGAAAACGTTTTTGTTTGTACAAACAAACATCAACAATAACGTCGTAAGGATTGAGATAGTTGCTCATTTGAGAATTCATTTTGTTCTTCACCATACGGCATTCCGGGGTAAAAGCTTGTTTATAAGATTGTCTTCTAATTTGTGAATAATTGCAGACATTTTGCAGGAGACCATATGTTGCATCTGATATTATACCATGTGACCAAAGGTACTCTCCTCTTGAATTGAAGTCTGTGTTGAATTCTAGTAACGGATTTCCTAGCTGCACAAATAAATTTATCGTCATTTTCGAATTACAAATTCTCGTCTTTTCACATTAAAATTTGATAAAACGGTCCTAAAATAGGCAGGAAAGTACATGTTTTTCTGCTTTTGTTTTGTCAAGTAACAATTTGAATATGTAAATTGTCTTTTCTGCTTTTGTTTATCACATTACAAATCGTCGTCTTTTCACCATAGGGTTTTTTGTCAAATACAACCTTTAAAAAAAGCAAAATTCCAAACATCACCTTTAAAAAAAAAGTTTGTCAAACACAACCTTTAATAATTTTTTTTTGTCAAACACGACTTTTTGGCCGTAAGATTCAACATTTTGGCAGAGTTTGACC
>VHZZ01000563.1:168159-190009 GCA_009801015.1 Silene noctiflora | reverse complement strand
ACCACACCACATCATACAATCAAGCATCCACATCCATACATATAACAAACATTACAATAAAGCCAAACATACGAAATCAGTAACTGAGTAGGGAACCCTACCTGTAAGGCAATCACCACGAAGTACAATCATGTTTTGAACCGCTCTTCTACGAATTCTCCTCCTATACAAGCACATAATCACAATTACAAATAATACTACCAAAACCCCCAATTTTCCTCCAAAACCCCCAAATTAGGGTTTAATCAAAGTAACATAAAAACGGTATCTAGATCTTACCCACAAGACGACGATCACAATGGTGCAAAGATCCTCAGAAACCGACTCCTCTAGCCTTGAGATTTGCTAATAATACGAGGAAGACAAGTCTACGTTCTCTTGTTTTTTTGAAAGGTTTTGAGAAGAATGAACAATGAAAGTGAAAGAAACTGTCGACGTAATTACTTATTAATCTCGCGTTATTAACAAAACCCGACTAACAAAACCCGTAAGACAGACTTACTCGATCGAGTAAGTCACTTACTCGATCGAGTGACCCTTACTCGATCGAGTACAACCCCTACTCGATCGAGTACCCATCAGGCAGAGCCTGATTCCAAAACTGACATCACTTACTCGACATAGTAAGCCTTACTCGATAGAGTAGCTACAGGCACAGAAAACCGTAGTATTACAGTATTTTTGCCGCCTAGAAGTATTGTGTGGGCCTCCTCTCTTAGTTTTCCCAAAATAAAGTAACGACGTTAGTAAGTAAGTCCTTAACTGGAAACTCCAAACGTTTAGAGCCTTAACTGTAAAAAAAAGCATAGTATAAGTCCTATTCTTGCAATTTTTTTTCTCTGCTCTAAATTATCTTACTCATCCAGTGTTATAGTTTGATTATTTTCTAGAGAATGAGCATGGAGAATATTAATTTATGTTTACATTTTGAATATTTAATTTTCTTTACAGCCATTGTAATGAAATTGAAATCCAGATTTTGAAATTTCTTGGGTTTCCAAAAAAAGAAATTTGGAATGCAATTTGCAAGTCTTTCAAAATCCATACTATTTGAAAATCAAACTCGTGTTAGCAAACACTACCCTGAGAGGAAAGAGGCAGTAATTATGTTTGCTTCAAATAAATAAAGGGGAACCGATTACACAGGTAGCCCTTCTAGTGGTGCAATGTAAGATAAATGATACGGAAGTTCAGATTTTTCTCAGTTAAACTTAAGTATGGATTAATATGAGAAGGGTAGACATAGTTTGAATTATTCCCATGAAATAACCCTATAAACTAATAAGAGATCATTCCCATGGTACCCTTGAAATTTGCATTTTTTCCCCAAATGCCCCTATTTTTCTGAAAAATTACTTTGCCTGCTCATATCTCTTAGTCATGATTTCGTAAAGCCGCAATTCTTTTTCTAAAATTGTAGATCTCGGAAAGACAATCATTTTGAAAAAAAAAACTTGATTTTCTGTATATGTGATCGAAAATAAAAGTTGGTGAAAGTTTCTTGAACGCATAAATTTTGACAAATCGTAACTCCGTTCTAAGATGTAAGAAAAACCCGATTTTTTTCGAATTGAAGATCTCGTAAAGACGATCAACTTGGGAAAAATATTCGCGGCTTTTCGATCTCGTACCTAAGAGATATGACCAGTCAAACCTTTTTTTTTTTTTTTTTTTTTATACCAAAGTAGGAGTATTTGGGAAAAAAGTGCAAACCTATACCATGAGAATTATCACCCACATGGGTAGATAAAACAAAATAAGAGTGCCTAGGTAATCACAAAAGGCTTGTCCTTATCTTACCAAGTGAGTTTTATTTGACCCGTCACAAGCTTGTGACGAATATTGCCTGTCACAAATGAGAATTTGTGTATCCCAATAACAAATACACAGCTTATACGAACGACTTAATTATAAAACCGTCTTATACAAAACGTGTCCCACCTAGAGCTGATCAAATGGGCCAGGCCCAACGGCCCAACTCGATTTTTTTACCGGGCTTGGGCCTTCAACCTAGCCCAAAAAAGCCCATGGGCCGGCTCATTAAGGCCCGAATTATTTTTTGGGCCGGGTTTGGGCCCAACAATTGACCCTTTTGGGCCCGGCCCGGCCCGAAATTGGATTAAAATAAATGAAAGTCCTAGTATTTAATTTCACTAATCATAATTCCGCATTATTGATCTCGAAATTTTATTGGTATTTCTTGATATGTACCTACTGTAAGCCTATAAGAATTATTTAGCCATTCATTTTCATCTGTATTGATGCTACTGTAAAACAGAACATGATATTGGATTCATGTGAATTTAATTTGGAATTGTGTGCATGGTGTAATAGTGACTAAGAGTAGAGAAGTATATGGTGTGTGGCAAGGAATACAAGGGGTTGAATAAATACACTTGGGTGCTTCGTCTACTAGCAATTATGTGTTATTTAGTGGAAAAAAAATTGTAGTGCCAAGGATTCGATGTGGCCCGAAAAAGCCCAAAAGCCCATTTTAGCCCGCATGGGCCGGGCTTGGGTTAATCATGTAGGCCTAATTTTAATGCCTCGGCTCGGCCCGGCCCGGCCCAGCCCATGATCACCTATTGTCCCACACATCCGCATGTTTAAAGTATACAAATTACTTAATTGGGATGATGGATTAGGAGCCGTGTAATAAGGAGTTACCAATGGCAGTTGGAAAGTTGGAGGCCTTTGAAAGCTGAAAACTTGAATGCCTTAGTCGGTAATGCAGACAAAATATGGAGATAGTAGTCAATTTCATAATCCATATTCCAATATTTTACTCCCATTTTTATATACCCAAAGAATAAGCATATTTTGCCACTTGGGTATTGCTGGAGATGCCGACTTCTTCAATGGAGGTACTTTCTTAATTTTATATTAATGGTTACTTCCATTGTTAATACTTTAATATTTGTTGATTAGGGTTTAATCCCCTAATCCATTGAATTTAACACCATCTCTTATGTATTGTTTCATTATATTTTATTGTTAATTTTGCTTATTTGATTTCCAAATATGGGTTCACATTGTAGTTTACGTGGGATAGAAAAATGTGATGCAAAAAGTTGATTTCTGGTTTTACATTTATCTCTGTGCATGTTTCCAGTATAATTTATTGTTTGATTCTTTGGGAACAGTGGGTTTTATTATTATAGAAATGTATCTGGAATAGTTTGTTGGAGATTATTAAACTAGAGCTCAAATATGTCTGTAAAATCATAAATACTCTGTCCGTCCCAATCATTTATTTTAAGCAAAAGTAAACAAATGATTGTGACGTGATGGAAGGAGTTCTTGTTTAATTCATATGATTTAGGATTGCATGTTGCAGTTAATACTAGTACAGGCTGATTGCACTATACAAGAATATTACCTCAATGGCTCCCGCAAATTGGGGGTGTTCGGATGTAAAGCAGTCTTACTTTTGTGTTAACAATACAAAGAGGTTGTTTCCGAATGACCCAATATAAAAATTGCGTCGAAAACCGCATCGAAATATCGAATGACTTGTACTTCACCATAGAAAGACGAGGGACCACTTTAGTAAGCTATTTTGTGTAATTCCATCATAATCCATTGCCAAAGGGTAATGAGTCTTTGGCTCCATTAGAGATGAAAAAACTGGTTGATCACACTATGCACTTTTAAAATTAAGGATTAATTTTTGATCCTTGCATGTTTTATACCTCATTTTCAAACTCATATCTTCCGTAATTTTCTTCTAAATTCTTACCTTTTGAAACATTTCCTTCGGACATTGTCGAAAAATCGGTTTGACAAAACAAAAAGCGATTTTCTGGTGAATATCAATCACGAAAGATGTTAATTGTTACCATAAAATTGACTCTTGGTGGGAGGTAAAAACCATTCGTGACTGATAATTGTGAAACAAATTATGACTTAGCAACCTAGTCATTGAAGGCAATAACCTTTGAATTTCTTTTGTTATTGCAGATGTTAGAACTGAACTTTCTTTTTTAAAGGAACTAAGCTACAATCATTGTTTTCATGAGGCCATTAAAGTTGCTGATTTAATGGCCAGTATGAGAATTTTGTGTCCTACTTTTTCGAGGCGGGTTGATAGCCAATGGCTGTCGCTTTCCCCCCTCATTTGAAAGTATGAGATAAATTGGTCGTATTTTAGAGGATCACATACTTTGCTAATCTTAAAAACAATGATTATATTCATCGAAATAGCTTTTCTCTTGGTAAAAATTATTCCCTCCAATTTTTGGATTGCCCCCATTTTTCAAAATATTGAACAAATGGGGCAATTCTAAAGAATCAGAGGGAGTAACTTTCAGCGAACCTTTTGAGTGAACTGTTCTGAAAATTGGGTGTGTTGAAAATTTGTTATGTAAGGCAGGACCTTTAAAATTGAGGTATAGAAACGGAACGAGCCATGAATTTAATTAGTCAATTGAGACTTGAATGTTTTCAGAAATAGCAATTTTTTTTTTTCCTGAAGATATTTTATTAAAAGAATTCTTGATTGATTTAATATATGTTTTTGGTGCGTATTTTTATGGGCAGGTGGGGTTTAAGGTGGCAGTTAAACAATGCTAGTCATATACTTGGATATCTTCTTTATCCAAGACAACATTTTTAATTGCACTTTCGATAATTTGCCTTTATATTTATGTATATGCATGGTGTTTACTTTTCCTTCACTCTAAAGGGTTGGAAGTTGAAAGTATAAAGATTTATATGAAGAAGCATGGAAGGTGCTCCGTCGTGGATGTTGATATGCTTTCTATGTTTCTGTAGTAAATACAATACCTTGCTTCCTTGTTGATGTACATTTTAAGTCAGTTCATAATTACACTAATTATTAGCTTCTTTTCGCTGCAATGCTAAAATTTAAATTCTTTGTGCTTAATCTGTTCTATAAGCATTTACATTACTCTCATTCAACTAGGAAAAGGTAAAAATGGCTTTAGTTACGAGGTTAATATATACTTGCACATTAGTTCATGATTGTTTGACAATATATGTTGATCACACCTTGAAGAAGGCAACACCAGCGAAGTGCTTCTTTGTTCTAGAGAAAGCAAGATAAAGGCAGCCTTGGCCTTATAACAACCATGTGAGTGCTACTTAGAAAATATGTATATGTAAGTAACCATATGTGTTTATGGCTGTCATCACGAGTGAGTTTGGCTGCAAGCATTTAGTGTACCGGCTGTGAATATGGTGTTTTTTGTATAGAGGCGTCATGCTGTCAATCCCTTGGTGTCCTTATAATGAATAGTGTATCTTATAAAAAAAACTTTCGTCATCTACAGTGAGTTGTTAATCGAAAAGTTAAGCTGTTGTTGTTTCATTAGACTGTGATTGAAACTTATGCTAGTTCAGATTGGGCTTTTGTCGACATCTTCAATTTGCTAATATTGGTCGAAGTTTTGCTGTCCATTATATTAATTTCCTATGATTGCCTCAACAAATTCTTTGTTCCCTATCTGGTTTTGATCTGTCTTTCTTAATTCCTGATTTATAATCTGCCTTGTTGGATTTTCTGCATGTTATTTAGATTGTTCCTTGTAGAAGTATTTCCTCATATTCTCCTTTTGTTATTAATGTTTTTTAAGGAAGAAACTTATTACATTGTTACACTAAACAAACGTTATATCCAGATTGAAACGCGGAAGCAAGGTAGAATGCGTTGATTACAGCATTGCTAGGAGAATCAAAACCTCGTGCATAACATTGTGCTTCTGGTATTTGTCTATTCCCATTTTTATAAATCCAATTACGTTACACATGAGAAGCTCTATTGTTTAAATAATATTATAGGGAACTGAACAAGATATGGATATAAAAAATAATAGTTTAATTTTTATTACTATCATAAATTAACTAATAATAATGATAATAATAATAAATAATATATTATTCCATTATTTGAAAAATGTAGTTGTAGATATGTATTTCTTCGATAGGTCTAACTAATACTGAGTTCATGTGGTTAATTTTGCTTACTGCACTTTTTTGTGGTGGATACTGGATAGCTTCGAGGAGATAAATAATTAATTTTACTGTTTGTTAAGCATTACAAATGATTCTATGATTTGTAATCTATAGTGATTGTCTTTCTAACTTTTTTGTATTATGATTTGTGATCTGTAGTGACCTTTTTTCCTAAATGTTCTCTATTATACCTTCTGTTAGACTCACAAATGAATCTCTCTCTCTCTCTCTCTCTCTCTCTCTCTCTCTCTCTAAACGGATATTTTAAGCCTTAAATCTGATCGATCTCTCAATTGGGATACCTTTGATCTCGTTGGACGTATGTATTAAATGATAGGCTGTGTGATTAGTAAGGGTTTTGTCGGTACTATGGACTCAAATTTCTTAAACCATTTCATACAAAAACCATAGAAATATTAATGTGTTTTTTCTTGTACCGTATATAATTTTTGTTATTATTGCCTATTCTAATATATTAAAGGAACAATGAACAAGACTTATTAAGCTCTTAGTGATTGTTTCTTAAAATATGCATGCTTATTACTCCTAACCATCCATTAGTATCATCTTAATTTGACTTTGGTGATCACCGAAATTGATTTTGACTGATATTTCAACCATTTACATGTTTTTAAAATGAAATATTTTTTTTTTTGTTAAATCAAACATAACAAATTCTATGTGGTATCTCAATATATATCTGGAGAAACTAATGGTCAGGTTGACACCAGTTGACTACTTGACTGGCAAAATTATATGGGGCCAATTAATTCTGGGTGGAGCCGGCAGTAGTGTATGTTTGTGGCAACTTTGGCATAACGGCATTAGGTAGCTTTGTAAAAATGAAGTGAGAAGTAAATAGCTATGTTGGTTACTGGTGCTCCTTAGATTAGGGTTTTAGTGTATCTGCAGACTGCAGTCATCCAGCTGATTGAGTAAGAGGCCGTTTGTCATTTCCCAAGTTTTACTGATCAATATTCAATATTTTCTTGCCCTGTTCTCTTTGTCTGTGTCTGATGCTAGTTGTGTTTAAACATATGCTTATTTGAGCTCGTAAGTACTTGTAATCTCCCTTTTCCATTAACAACCAGAACAAAATAGTTTTTCTTTCTGAAAGTTCTTTGAAAATTTGAATAGTTGAGGACAAATTCATTAAAAGGAGATGCTGGACTTAATAGTGGGCCTACATAAGCTGAACATGACGGGGGACAACTTTGTTCTTATAATGACTAATTAGCAAGTTGGCTTAGAATTACTAATTTCTCCACTAAGTGGGAGTGTAATTCATGATATGAATTGCAAGTTGAGGATGAAAGTTCTTTTAGGCCCATTTGTTTATTAGTTTTGGATGTGTACTTGGCGAATAGCATTATTTGGTGGTGTCTTCTTGACGAGAGAAACTATAATTAAATTTGAATAAGTGGTTTGAGACAATTATGTGAATAATATTTTCTTTTCTGTAGACCAATGTCATATTACAAATTTTCTAACAAAGTTCTCAAGTCTTTTTAAGTATATCTGATTGTATTTTTGGATGATTCGAATCTCATGAAAACTAGACTTTTATTATTGCTGTAACAATTTAATTTGCTTGTTTGATGTCGTGAATATTTTTGGGTTTTGTAAAGTTATTTGGCAAATACTATCTGAGCCTATGGTGGCACAAAATCGAAGCTTATACAAATCATAAAAGAAAATTCTAACTATGAGTTAGCTCCCTTAGCTTGTTGTCTTCTACATACTCTTCTTCAGAATTAGATGACTGTATTAGTGGTATTGCTTTTTGCACGGTATTCACTCACTCGTGAAATTCCCGTAATTGTTATCGACTAAACGTCACGCTCTTTAATTCCTTCATCCAGCTGTCGTTAAATAATAAATACAATGACAATGTTGCATGTGTAATACTCCCTTCGTAATGTCATGTACTTCCCATTGACTTATTGAGGTCAAAATTTGAGAACTGGCGGTAAATATGTTGAAAAACATGAAAAAATATGATATGATACCAAGGTTTGTTTTTGCTATGAATTTGTTTGGGAAAATGTACATGGTATCCAAATTTAGAAGTTTGTGCCCGAGGTTTTACCATTTTTCATATGGTAATATGGTATCCAAATTTAGAAGTTTGTGCCCATGATATCCTTGTAATTTATTTTTTGGTCCACTGTGACCCAAATTGTAACACCCGTTAAACTTTAGTGTTTTATGATGATATGTCATTCGTAAATGATGGATTAATTTGGGAGGAAACTAGTTACAATTTTTTTTATGGAAAAAACACCATCTTTTCTGGGATACCATTTGAAAACAGAAAGTTTCTGGGATACAAAATTAACGACGTTTTATTTTCAAATAGCTAACTAAGTTTCCCTAAATCTATGAGATGTCAGTAATAACCATAAAACCTAACAGATGTTATCATTTGGTTACAGTGGGCACTAAAAACAAGCCTCAAAGTACCATATGCACAAACTTTAAACTTTGGGTACCATGGGAAATGTGTCTAACCTTGGAGGCACCACGTGAATTTTTGGTATTTTTTTTTGTTTTTTGCAGAAAATATGTTTCTACAAATATATGTTCCTAAGTCATGTTAGAAGAACATTTCATTATGGAGGGAGTAGCTGCTTATTTTAGGCTTGACTTTGTGGATCGAATTTACCAAATTAACTTGAATGCAATATTTCTGAAGATCTTCTTGCTCATGAGACAAAGCCTTCATATTTATGGAAGAGTATTTTTTTTCTTTTCTCAAAAGTTATTTTAGCTCCATGAATGTCGCCTACAGTGAATAGTGACCGATTTCTTTTTCCCCACAACATTTTAGCCTTTTTTGTATTATGTGACCGAGAGTTAAATAGAACTGCTTGTTAAATGGTGGAAGGTTAATAAAAGCTGAAAAATCCGTTGGCTCATAACAGAGGTTTGGAAGGCTACCTACATTAAACCGACGCCACTCCCGTAGTCATTAAGCTAGCTAAAGTCTCTATATGATGGTATTAGATAGTTCTGCAAGATTTGACTGACCACAGTAACTCATCAATCTGATATTAATTAACCGGAGCTTGAATTTGAAAACTAAGGACATTGCTTTTTGAAAGCAATCATATATGGCTCAGGAAATTGTCCTTTGATTATCTTGTTTGTCATACTATATGTCTTTGTTTAAATTTCTGGTCAAAGTTTGGAACTTTTTAGAAATGGGAAATGTGATCATGAGTGTAGTCGTAGTCCAGTGTGTCTGATAGCCAGAAGGACCATTTGGATTGTTAATGGGGATTTAGTGTGTTGGCTGAAATATGGAGGGGTGGATTTGTCGATTGTCAGTTACAAATGTGGCTTTAGTGGTTATGGCATTACCCTCAAGACTCAAGATTCTACAATCTTGTGGAATTTGACACACCAAACCTCTGCAAGGTTCCATGTTTTTTTTGTTGCTCTTGGTAGAGTTAACACTAATGATTTACTTCAGCAATGCATGCCTACAGGCAGCTCTTAGTCCAAATTTCTGACCATGTGTTGGACATCAGCGAGTCCAGACATTCATTGTTCTCTTTCCTATGAGAAGGTTCATTCACTTTGATTTGTATCTATTACATTTTCTTTTGTGTATTGTATGATAAGTTTTACATTACCTATGTTTTTAGTACATACCATGTCATCAACAGTAGATTGGAAACAATACATTCTATATTCGCCTACATGGTTTAATTTGGTGCTACATCTTCTCAGAATCATCTGGTATTGGTCATTAGCAAGTGGGAAAACATTATTCTGTCTGTTGGGTGCCTGATTCTATGTGTATTTGTCTAAAGGTCTTAAATAGCTGACTTCACAAACAGTCACCTGTGTTTTTCAGTAACTAGAACTTTAAACACAGTCGCTTTCCTGTTTAATGTGTTTTGGTGTGTGTTGTAGGGTGCAAGGTCACATTGGAAATTTATACTCCATATCAGATTGGCGACCCCAACGGAGATTTCAGATAAATGACGATTAGTATTTATGTCTATTGACATTCCTAACTCACCTGGAGAGCTGTCTTTGAAGTCTGAAGAAATGCTTTAAGTAAGATATGTCGATCCATTCATCTTTATTTTTCTGATTTTTTCATTTCCTGATGGTGCATACATTGGATGAATGTTGATACTCCATTCTTTCAGATATGATTCTTTTGTAATAGCTTTTGGTTCTTGATGTTAGTACAACGGAGCCCTGCTTTCTCATAAATCAAAGGGGAAATATCGTCTATTGGTATAATCTCAGAGTTTGATGTTTGTTTATGTAATTGGGGAATATATTAGAGTGGAGTTATCCTCCTTTAGAAAAGCAACCGCTAACTTGTCTCTGGCCAATCAGTAATCTGTTCATGATTACATTCTTGCTCTATTTAATACTCAATTTTTATTTGTCTGAGATCCGGTGGATTTTACAGTTGCTACTATAGTGTAACTGTAAGAGGCTAGTTGTCTATTCTGTTCAGAAATTGATTACTTTTGACTGACTTGACAAAAATTTGTGGAGACTGTCTCAATGAAAAAAGTAGAAGTTTAACAAACTAGCCGTGATGCTACAGTCATCCAGGAATGCCGGTCAAGTATTGTAGGATTTAGGTTCTAGCTGTGAAGTGTGGATACAACTGCATATATGAAATTTTTATGGAATGTATATTTGATGTTATAGGCCCATTATATTTGTAATTATTTCCTTTGCTTGATCTTGCACTTAAGAACCAATTTCCTACATCACATGAAATTATTTCAGCAAGGTGAAGGAGTCAAAAATTGGAATGCTTTACTTAGAAGCTGATAGAAAGAAATATGATGGTGCCATCGCTGGTAGGGTTTATCGATGAAGTCCTTGAGAGAGTTGATATTTTGGATGATGATTGATGTTAGTAACTTGGTATCATTTTAGAATAAGGATTTAATTTCTCGAACAAAAGGGAGGCATTAAATGGATTTGAGGAAATATTGATCTGATGATGTTGTTCTTCTTGAACCTAAACTTGATGAGATGAATTGATCTTAGTTTGCAAAAGGTGTTGTGTGGGAGGACTTTTCCTTCTTTCAGTTTGCAAATCTGGAGGAATGGTCACTTTTTGGGATGCAGAATAATGTTTAAAGCTTTTGTTAATAGAGAATTACCATGGACCCATGGTTGATGGAGCAAGCTTTGCAAGTCCTGCATCTGAGTCTTTGAACTTTGGATTTAGGTTACAGGTTGACTTAATTGGTCTTTTGCTATGATACCTGGTGTGCTAATCACTTATTACACCCTTTAGAAGTCTAGTCCTCCTTTTGTTTAATTGCCTCTCTTTTGGACGATACAAATCGGAGAGCTAGTGGCTTAGAATAATGGAATGGGAATGAGTGGCAGTGGGAGCATCTCTTTCTTGTTTTCTAGGACAGATTCTGAGGAGGGTGTCTGAAAACTGAAAAGTGTCATAGAGGTACTAAGATTAACATTCCTAACCAAGTGTATCACACCAAAAGCTTGCAGGTGAGTTTGAATATGCATACAGATTCTTCACCTAAACCGACGTGATGTCAATGGTGTATTCATGGTATTAAATATTGCCAACTACACCACATCGTCAAGTTAATTAGACTCGTTAGATGTTGGACATTTAGGAAGAAAGGTTGTTCTTGTGGATTTTACTTTAGAGTTAAGGCCAATTATTGCAATTTTTACAATTAGGCTTGCACCTAGCGAAGACATGGTATTATGTGTTAGTGTGAAAAATGATAGCTTCAAAATCATGTAATTCAAGATCCATGGTGACACATTCTTAGTCTTGTATGTGGCTTCTTTCATTAGAAAATCATGAAGAATAATTTTCCAATGCTTAATGCAATTAAAGCATTATCAAAGTTGCTAAAAGGCGTGGAGTTAGCTGGCTGGTAGAAATTTAGAATTCTAAACTTCCTAAGTAAGTGCAAACAAACTAAGATGATAATGGCAGAAATCATGATGCCATTATAGTAACTGAATTTGAACCTGAAGTGCTGTTTTCTTTTTATTGAGGAATCGAGGTCTTAAACCTCAGAATACCCAAAACTTAGTCTAGCCCTAACTTTATATTTCATTTTCCTCTTAATATTTTATGTGTTTTATGCTGCTTTTATAAGTTGTGACTTGTGAATTGTGACTCATCACTGTTATATGTTACATACTCATGAAAAGGTATAGTGGCATACACAATTCCGCATGTTGCCTTTTCATGCATTGAACCATCTAGAGCTGTGAAAGATAGATGTTTAGTTGGAACTGTCTGCAATTTAAAGTTAGATAATTTGAAAACTTTTGACTGTAACCAACCTTTACTTGTTGCTAACTCATTTTTTTTTGTTAATTTATTTTAAGAAATCATGTATTTTTTCCAGTCAGGGAACTCAACACTAACCTGACACCAAACTCTCCCATTTGATTTGTAGAACTCCTAACTCTTAGCCGATTATTTCATGTGATTTCTTGACATGCTGGGTGCCTGGGTCTACTCCGAACTCCAAAATCATCTACTGATTGTATACACCTTTCCTTAGTGAAGGTCTTAACCACCTCTCTTAATAGACGGATGATCTTATTATTTCTGTTTTTTTTTTTTGTAGAATTTTAGCAACACCATTCACAATTTCTTAGGCATTGATTGTGTTGGTGCTTTGTATTCCGTATCGTGGACGTGGGAAAATTGTCCAAGGTGGCTTGGCCAATTTTTCTGAGAGATGTAGTGTTGCACAAGTTAGGAAGATTGATGGTTTGCAAAGTGATGTCATCAAGGGTAGAGGAAGAGCGAATAAGACTAAGGCCATAAGGGAAATAGTAGTGATATGTGCCTAATTGGAATTTAGAAGGTTATGGCTTTGGGTAGGCTGAATAGAAGGTGAGAAGTTATGCAGATGATTGTGTTTGACGTAACTATGCGTGCCCATTGATTTCTTTAAATCTTCGCTTTTTTTTTTTGTATTTTTTTCACTCACACTTATTTTTCCTTTCGATTCTACTTTTTTTGGTTTCTTTCTCAAGGTTAAGTTCCTAAGTTTTTCATTTTTGTTCGTTTTTATATCATTTCTTTCCTTTCCCTTTTTATAGGGTATCTGTTGTCTTACTTACCAATTTCCCATTCTCTTTGTCTCAGCTCTTCTTACATATACATAAAATCTACAAAAAAAATTATTTCTCTTGGCTCTAGTTCTCTTCTTTTCTATACATTATCACTATGCTACTGTATGACAATCCATGTTAGATTGTTAGCGGATCCCAAATCGTTTTCTTCCCATTGCGACTAACATTGAAGATGTTCATACCTATACAAGAAAGCTGTATCTTAATTTAATGAAAGCTCCCTTTATTGGTGTAATTCAAGTTGGATGGCTAGTAAAGAAAGAGGGAATTCAAGAAAAGGAAGATCATGTAGGCATTTTTAAACTAGGAAAATAAGTTATTGTTGCCTGCCCTAAATTTCAGTGAAGGAATATGAAAACTAACTGCGTCAAGTGAAATTATATTTTCCTTGTGGAGTGTTCGTGTGTCCGACATATATATTGATGTAATTATTTTTTATAGTTTCTTTGAGAAGTAGTCAGCTTGACCTTGTTTATGCTGATAATTTGGAGGGCATTTTGTAGATGAAATGTCTGATTATAAAATGCAAATGAAGATTAAAACCTAAACTAATACCAAAAGCTAACTCATCTGAGGGTTATATGGTTGTTAAGTAGTTATGCATTGACTTTCTTTTCTAAGTTTTGAGCAGACATTTAATGAATAGAACATTTTTCTTTCAAGAAAAATATAACGTTGTCTTGCACTCTTATAATAACGCGTCTTAAAATACCAACACAACTTCATAAATAAAACTATCAAGTACAATGGAAGAATTTCAACTTACAAGATATAAAAGCATTCCCACTACTAACTGAAAGCGCTGAAGAGTCAAATCTTTGTTGTTTGTGACCAAGCCTTAGGCACTTTTAATTGATCTGTTTATTTCATGAGGCTGTCATCTCCGATAATTCTGAAAGTTTTTGAAGATTTAATTTCACTACAGTATCAGCAAACATCTTTGTATCCTCTGCCGTGTTACCTTGTGGTATGTCGACGGTGTAAGATTCTAAAACAATAGTGTAGACCTTCCCCATCTGACTGATCTCATTTACCGATGTGACCGAGCAGTAGTTCTTCAGCCTGTGCTCACCTGCTAGTATCCTGAAGCTTATTACTCGTTTCTGATCATCGAGCATCTCTAGTCGTTCGGTACTTGTTTCTGCTGGCAGCCCTGAGATCACTGTAACATCTCTTACACTTCCTACCGCTAATTCACCCTTCATTGTGCAACTATTAATGAAATGCTTATAAGTTTGAGGGTTATCGAAAGCTCTTACGTACCGCCAAACGACATTTGCAGGGGCGTTTATGCGCTGTATTATTAGAGATGAACATTTGTTCGAGGATGACTCCGCCGTGTGGCATGTGTTGATTACATTCTCCAGCTTAGCATACTCTTCTGATGTAAGACTCTGGGGTAACAATGGGTTCCGGTCCATAAATCAGAGGCGCTAATTTGCACTTATGTTAGATCTTACTTAGAGAAGTAAAAAGAGACCAGAGAGAGAAAGAGAGAGAGAGAGATAGATGGAGGTAGGAATATTGATAATGGTGTAGAGAGAGAGAGGGAGGGAGGAGAAGTTGGACCATTTCATGTGACAATGGGCTTATTTATTGGCTTTTCTCAGGGAGTGCTGAGGGGAAAGGTTGAATGTTTGAATTATTTGTCTGAGTATTTGATTTTTTTATGTGCTAAAAGAGATGCTATTTTGGTGTTATTGGACAGCTCATTGTTCTCTGGGATTTAATTAGATTAAAAGTTGATGCTTAACCATGGAGAGCTACTAGGCTTCTGTTGAGGGTTTACTGTTATTTGTGCATGCAGTTATGGAAATACATCATACCAACGAGCTATTTGAATTTACATCACCCCGATTTGCGATCATATATCATTCGCTGGTGAAAAATTTGACAAGACGGTTCTCGCCTATGATGAGGTATGTTGGTGGGTTAAGCAACCTTATATTTCCGCTTAAAATAAACTAATAATTAAAAACCTTCTTACTCTTCTGATTAATGCTTCCATTCTTTGTATTTTAAATAATTTCGCTGGGTCAATGCTGTCATTTGTCTGCAGTTGACTACAAACCTGTTGTGTGTTTGTGGCCTTCTTTAGGTTCCTGGAGTAGAACCTGGCTTCGCTGAACACTAGTCTGTATTCTGTAATCCCTCCATCACTGTATATTGTCCCTGTTTGGCTTTGGTAGTTAAACAATGCTGACTTTAACCGATATTTTCTCATAATTATAATGGTTAACAGGAAAACTAGCTGGTTTAATAATCAAACATGACAATTAGACATTGTAACTCTACATATATTTGGAGATTTAATTGTTGAAATCGACATCGGTTGTCGAATGGGGAAAATAAATTTATGATGGAGGTAGTGTTTTACCACAAGTCATTCGACATAACGTAGTAAAATAAGGCAATGATACTTGTGTAATGATATTTCATCTTGTTGAGTTTTTCATTGTTCGGCGTCTATTTTAGTAAGTCATTTGCGTATTTGGGTGGTATTGACATATTTATATTTGGCTACAAAAATGTGTAATTACCCCCTCCATTTCATTTTTCAGTGGACGAGGGTTCCTCTTTTTACATTTTTATTCTAAGAAATTGAAAATTATTTATTCCCTTAGTACTTCTTAATGCTCTACAAGGGCATTATCTAATGGAGTGTAAATTTGATCTCCCTAGTGTCACATATCCACTCATTCTTTTGTGCAGAAGGGAAGTAGATAGTACATATATATATAACTAGGTTAAATGATTATGTTTCTCTTCATTTCGTTTAACTTTAGTACAATTGACGATGATTCGAGTTCTATTGCGCAAATAAATCTGAGTTCTTAATAAATTCTTTTTTGTGTATGTGATCATTGAATAAAATCTTGGATTCACTCTTATCCTGGGTGGGATTCATCGTTGTTGCCAATTTTGGTCATTGCGCTGTAGTGTGGCCGATACCGCATAGAAATGTGGTCATGGTAACCGTTACAACCTTGTAAAACGATGCGGCGTCTGGGCTCATATTTCATACTATATAGTATATACTTCCTCCGTCCCATTCCTTTGTTTACCTATTTTATTTTTTCTGAGGAGTATTTTAATCAAAGGTGAACAAATTATTGGAGTATGTTCTTATAACAGTACCTTTGTACATGTGGACAGTAGACACTTTATATTTCCTGTAAATGAGGATATAATTCAACAATATCTCTGGTTCCCTCTGTGCCGCTGTTTTCCTCGTGTAGCCGGTTTCCTACTAATGTATTTCCTACTAACTGCATTGTACATGTGCTATTGTGTAACATGGTTCATGGTCTTTCAAAATTCTCTTTTGATTTCAAGCTTATTAAAAAAAGTCCTAAGCCTATCATGTATGTCATTTTCTCCGGATAGTGTATGTCCGACACCATAAGGCTTGGATCATTCCCATACATTTTTTGTTTTACATCGATTGTTTTATATGTAGACATGTTATATGTTCATGCCATGACCCCTAACTTAATTTTTTTTTTTTTTTTTTTTTTTTTTTTTTGTCAAGATCTCAAGGCCCTTATTACATGTCATAAGCGAGAGCCTTCGAGACGTTAAGTAGTTATTGTTGTAATGTGAACCAGTATGATAATGACCAATACGAACAGCTCTTGCGTTACTCAAAGAGTTTGTGTGACATGTTCACTAATATTTAAGGATTAGTTTAATTGTCAGCTTGAATTAGCCGCAAGATTGTGCGTAGCATAAATCCAACTTGAGGATTATACTAATATAAGACGGCTCCACTGTCATGCAAGTTGGTGTATAAAGAAACAAAGATTACCCAATTAAGAAAGTTCTTTACCTTGAAAGAGGTTGACTACCTCTATGCCACATAGATCTCATAAAAGGGTCCATGTCTTTCGGATTTAGTATGCCATGCTTTTGAGCACGATAGGGTTTTTGAAGGACAAATATTAGCAACTTGTTGATTTAAACCAACAAAATTTACAATTTGTTGGATTTTATATATGCTGATATTTTTCTTGTAAAATACTGTATTAATTAGTCTGGACTTTGTTAATATTGAGTTGGTTTGACCAATGTGGTCCTACTTTTTGGTTTGTAGTTTCTATTTTCTATTGCCCCAGTTGTATCTTTCATCGTGTTATCGCCTTAATTTTTAAGTGGTTTTTGTAAATTTGAAATCTTTTTTTTTTCCTACTCTTGCTATTTCTATTAGAGGAAATCAACATTTTTCAATGTGTATTCTCTTTTTATTTTTGTTTTTTTGTCTCTTTATGGTGCACTTCTTAAAACTCGAGAAATTAATCCTAGGGTTCTTGATGCTAATTGTACGCCTCAAAGATGACCTTTTGGTAAAGGGAACCGCAAGGGCTGTTTTGATGCTAATAGCTATGAAATCTAGGCATGATAACCACACTATTACATCTCAATGGTTTTTTCAACTAGCTTAGTTGATATCGGCCACTTTGGAGGACTATGTGAATATCAATGTTTAAATGTTTTCAGAAGTTTGAGTTTGAATATAGAAAGACTTTTATAGATAATTTATTGGCCAGTTTTTCTTGGTTTTGTTATGGTCATTCAACTTTCCGCGTGTTCGTTATATTATCCATTGAATGGCTTAATTTTTGTAAATGGTGTATTATATTTTACACTTACCGTACAACGTAATTCTAGACTAATTACATCTTTCCTTACTCTGTTCAATCACATCTAGGTCAATTAGTGACTATTTTAACTTATACAATTGTTCTGAACCTCCTATGAATTGGTGCAATATATATATTTTAAATTAAGCTTATGAAAACATATATGATAAAGTTGTGTTGCCGTGATATACTCGACAATTCTCAAATTTAACGTGTGCAGATGTCACTTCTGCATCTTTAATTCGTAGTTGCACATTACAATTGTGACTACAAATTTGTGAGGGTTTTGGTTTGATTTTTTCATTCTGAGGTGTGCGATCACCATGAACGGTTCTAAAGGAGGATTCATGTCCGCCGACCCCAAACCATTTTGGGATTAAGGCTCTGATGTTGTTGTTTGGTTTGATTTTTTGTGTCCAAAGGTTCAGTTTTTGATCATTCCCAGCTGTTTTTCATCTCCTGTTAGTTGTGAAATTGTACAATGTTGACTGTGTAGCAATGCAGTTGAGTTCATAGAGGCCACTTATGTCGGGACTAAGTATAGGGTTGTCAGTACTCGAACATAGTTCGTTGTCAGATAAGGATGACAAGGTCCTTTATTTTTGAACCAAAAAGCATTTTATGAAATCTAATGTGTTCCATGAACTGAATCAAACACCAAACCATGCAACACTAGTCACTTCATGTATCATTAAGTCATTCATCCACAGGGAACAAGTAGTAGCACCTGGAATACCTGGAAGATAATAGGGGATGGTTCAGAACATCTAAGTGTATGTATATTCCTGACATCTTCGTTCTCATCCAGCGTGTCAGTATCCCCATCAACCATGGCTTTAGGTTATGGATTGTGGTGAACATATGCTTAAACAAAATTATTTGATTCTTGAAAGTTTATACCAATTCTTTTTCAAAATTGTTCTTATTTGCGTACGAACGTAAATAACTATTTTCTGCATTTGCAACCAAGGAAATGATTTGTTGTAGTTGCTGGTCTGGTTGCTACTGATGCCAGGTTGTGATGTTAATGTGAATGCAGTGTTGGTGCATTTGAAATATCTGAAGGAGTTTCTTATGCTGTTCGACCAGTATGCTGCAACAAGTTTTGAGGAACAGGATCTGATCTCCATGAGCTTTAACTGCTCATCACACTCTACTCTCTCCGCTGAACTCAAGTTTTCTCACAGGTTAGCTAGACTTACTTTTCCAAACGATTGATCACTTTTTTTGTTATGACATCATTTTAAGTAGAAGGAAACATAAGTTTTACATCCCTCTATATAACAATATTATCCTAAGGCCTCACACTGCACCTTGGCCGGGTTTTCAATATTCTGACGGGGTTCTGCGGATGGATTTTGAGGCAGTATCAACAGCATTTGACGGTGCAACAACCGAGTTTAAGCCACTGTGACTGGTTGTCAAATCTAGTTAATTAAATTTTTATTTTATTGTAAAGGATAAGATGTACACAACCTCATCCCTGGTCACTTAACAGAATTGTGATGAGCACATACTTCACAATGTAAAAAGCGCGAACAATTTAGCGAGCTATGTTACTTTACTTCGAAGGAAAGAATGATGATTTGGTATAATCTTGATTTTGGTTTTTATCTCAAAATTTCATAGCGTTTGTCTGCTGACGTGCAATAAATGAGAGACCAATATCACCGCAAAAGCCTCAAAGTACAGTCACCCCTCTTGTGAGACATTATACTGAACTCAAGCGTGACCTGTGATGCTCGGACTTGGATAAGAGGATCCGACACGGGTATGGATCCGAGTGTTGGATCCTTGAAATCTCAAAAACAAGGACTCGGATACGAGGATCCAAATTTCAATTTGGACTCGGCTAATTTTTATTTTTTGTGAAAAAAATGATTATTAGTTAAAAAAATCAAAGAAAGAAAGGAAACGTAGTTTCTTCATGTTTAACATGAACGAAGACTTTATTACAAAACAAAGGGTAAGAACAAAACACTCGCACCGAAGGATCCGATTTCTCATAGAAGGATCCGTCAAGGGATCCATGTCTGGATCCTGTCCACCGGATCCACAGGGTCAGGTGAAGAGTCCGAGCATCACTGAGCGTGGCTATTGAGCTGCTATTTCAATCGCATTCAAATCCTCTGTACTATAAAAGTGCCACCATATTGAAGTAGACTGCCGATTTGTAGTAGGAATTTTCTTATACCAAATTATTTAAACGACTTGAGCAATTAATTTTAAAAAGAGGAGATTCCAATGTTTGGAAATGGTTTGATTCGCTACATCTGCTTGAAGTTTCAAGAGGAGATTCCTCTGCTGCTAGACCAATACTCAGCAACGAGTTTTGAAAAAGAGGAATTAGTCTCCATGAGCTTTGATGGCTCATCATACTCCACTAGCCTCCCTGCACACATATTTCTTCTCAGACTCGTAAATTGATAAGAAATATGGTATTAGTTAGGTCCTGTAGTATACTGACGAGCTCGTCATTCACCGGTACAATATACATGCAGGAAGTGTATAGACTTACCAAAAGAGAGGACCATGACCATATCACTGTCTATCACGGTTGGAACTCTATGAGCTACTGTTATCACAGTACATTCTGCAAATTCTGCCCTGATTATCCTCTGAAGGGTCACATCAGTTTTGGTGTCTATTGATGCTGTTGCTTCATCCAGGACCAAAATTTTGTTCCTTTTCAGTAGAACTCTTCCTAGGCAGAAAAGCTGTCTCTGGCCAGCACTCCAGTTTTGCCCTTCATCAGTCACTGTCAACAAATTACAGTTGGCTAATCAGTACTTCCTTAGTTCATGATCATCCAATTGGTGAAAAGCTGTCTTAGTAGGTGATTTTACTGATGAAAAAACCGTTAAAAGTGTTAATATCACCTGATGAATCCAGCTGGTTTGGTAGATTACTGATTGTTTCTATAAGCTGACATTTCTCCAGGGCCTGACATATTTGTTGTTCAGTCATTTTCCAATCTCAGATGAGCCAGGTGATTCTACCTTTAACTTACAACTAATTCCGTAATTACCTTCCATATGTCTTGGTCAGTATAAAGCCCAAGAGGGTCTAATTTGACCTAACACTGCCTTTGAATAGAGTTGGATCTTGCGGAATAATGCTGAGCTTTGTTCTCAAATCCTTCAGACCAATAGAGCAGATGTCGAGTCCATCAATCAGAATTTTCCCGCTTTGGGGCTCTACTAACCGAAATAAGGCTCTGATCAAAGTAGTTTTGCCACTGCCTGTTCTTCCCACAACTCCTACTCTAGAGCCTTCCTTGAAACTGCAAGTGATTCCCTTCAGAACTAAGGGAGCATTTGGGAGGTATCTTATCTAAAATATCCACATAAGAAAACTAAGGATTATTATGTTCAGATTTATGATTTCCCTCTTTATCAGAAGTATTATGATACTAGCTTTTTTTATTTACAACCGAAATAGGTTGCTCAAGTGAATAAGAGATGGACTTGAGACATGGAGGTCACAAGTTCAACTCCTCCAGCAAAACTTAGAAAAGGGTTTTGTTCTCTTATCCCTGAGATGAGTCTGGCTCAGCAGGGTCCTCAAGCAATAATAAAAAAGAGGAGAATTGCATAGACCTTTAGTTCTTGAAGTTCTATTCTTCCTTTGTAGGGCCATGCAGATGGACGTCTATTTTGCTCGACGATAGCTGGCGGCTCAGCTTCAATGTGCATAAACTGCTTGATCCTTTCAACAGAGATGATGTAAGTTTCCAAGTTGCAGTACTACCATGTCATGAATACATGAGTCGTTGACAGTGCCAGAGCATAGGAAAGGGAGAGGCCCAAAAGTCCTACAAGATTTCAACAATGCATGGTAATGATATATTTTCTTAAGGATATTCTACGGTGTACCCTCGAGTTTTTCGGTTTTCTATGGTGTACCCCTACATTTTTGAAATTCTATGGTGTACCCCTGAACTCTATACATTAGTCTATACAATGACCTTATTTGTTGTCTTTAATATGTTAGTTTACTAATTGATCTATTAAATCGTTTATTTAACATTCCAATTACTCGATAACTTACTCATGTACTTAATAATTCGCCGAATTACCATTAACCCACTAAATAGTATACGAATCCAACCG
>VHZZ01000563.1:104929-124471 GCA_009801015.1 Silene noctiflora | reverse complement strand
ATTTCCTACTCAATTGACTGTAGAATTGTATGTGTATTAATGTGACGATATTGTACTGTGCTTTGTGATATGTTTCTATGATTGTGATGTTATTGTGATGGCGGAGTTGGTGGTGGATGTTGGAGTTGGGTGTTATCGGTATTATGATTGTGATATTGTTTGTGAGGCATTGTGAGAGGTGGTCTCACCCCCATTGTTCGCCTCCTGCGTTCTCTCAGCGCAGGAGGGATGTGCACATTAAGGGACTTGGATTATTGTGGGTGGTTTAGGTGGTTGGCTGAGGTCTTCCACTGGAAGGGCTACACACTTCAGTGTGTAGTCGGTTACTTGTTGTGTGGTGTGGTGATGGTGGCGGTGTGGTACTGTTACATTTCGTTTACATTGTTATTGTGTATAGTAGTTCAGTTGACTGACCCCGTTAATGTTTTAAAAACTGTGGTGATCCATTCGGGGATGGTGAGCATTTAATTTAGCAGGTAATGACGATGATGGTTGTTGACTACGCGGCGGGGTTAGTAGGGTGGAGTCTCACGAGTTTTGTATTAGCTTCCGCATACAATGTTTAATATTACATTTGTTTTAGTTGGTTTTGTACTCCGTTTTATGGAGGATTATGTAATCATTTAATTTATACTTATATTAATAATGTTTCTTTATTGTTACTATGATGTTCACTGCCTCGGGAAACCGAGATGGTAGTATCCTTGTATTCGAAGGTAGTCCTTGGTAAGGTACCTCAGAGTTTGGGGGTGTTACAATGCAAGTCCATCCCCCCACATAGGTAAAGCCCGATCTCATCTTCCCGGTTAAAGGGAAATGTCACCTCTCGGTTAAACTAAGGTCTTATTATCTTCGATTAAAATATTCTCAACGAGATATATAATCTAAATTGATTTAAATTATTTCAAATAAATAGTAAAAATTAACTTAACTTATGAATTGAGCAAAAATCAAGTGAGTAAATAATACTCCCTCCATTTATCTATTTTCTTCCCATTTTTATTTGCACAACTATTAAGAACAAACAATAAAGAATGAAAAAGTAATGGTTGAGTTGCAAGTGGACTATGATTAATTAAGAAAATTAAAATCCTTGATAAAAAGGTCAAGTCTTATGATTACATACAAAATATCTTTTGGGTTTTTTTATTTTTCACCAAAATACAAAGGAGTGGAAAATTCAAACACTCATAAATGTTTCCCCAAAAAACTTCTTCTAAATACCCTAAAAAAAAACTTCCTCTAAACCAGGGAACAAACCCTTAATTTACAACACACAATTTCTACAAACACAACACAATACACATTAAACTGCCTCATTTCTTCTCTTCCATCTTCTTCATCTCTTCTATCTCTTTCTTTTCTTCCCTAAAAGTCTTCCATTTAACTGCACTTCACAAAACCGTTAGCTAGAAATTCAAAGACAAAATTGCAATAAGTTGAATAAGCTGTAAAAATTGTTAAAACATACCTACACTTGCCAGAAAATGCGTGGTCCAAATCTCACAAATGATGAACGACATAGAATCGAATGCTATTTATTCGAAAATAACATTAATGGCAAGCCAACATAGTTGCAGCAATGTTTCAGGTAGATTGAAGAACAATATTTGAAATATGGAGAGTTGCAAAATGTCAAAGAGAAAATGGTGAAGAGTTGCATTTGGATTCCGAAATGAAGGGCAAAGAAGGTAGAGGAACACTTGAAGTTCCAATAGAGAAGATATTAGCAACAAGCAAGGGAGACATTGGATCAATGGGTTCATTTGCTGAAGCTATTGGAGTCTCAACAACCACTATTTTTAATTGGATCAAACAAGGTAAACTTAGAAACCATACATGAAACCATCTTTCACTAAAGAGAACAAGTTTAAAAGATTGCACTTTGCTCTTTTAAAGTTAAGTTATGATAGGATATCTGTTTCTTTGAAGTTTAAAGATATGACAAATATTATTTATATTGATGAAAAATGGTTTTATATCACACAAAACCAAGCATAGTATTTTCTTCTGATTGAAGAAGTTGATCCATATAGGGCATGTTAAAGAAAAAGTTTTATCAGTAAAGTTATGTTTATGGTAGCAGTTACTAGAACCATATATGATGACAATGTGAACTTTCTATTTGATGGGAAAATTGGGATATTCCTCTTTAGATTCCAAGATCCAGCCAAAAGGAATTAAAAAAATAGACATGCTTGTACTCTATAAATAAAATCAGTATCTTCAATCAACTAACAAGTCTCCAAGGAGATGCTACTTACCAAAATACTTCCAGCCATTCAGAGCAAGTGGCCAGATCAATGAGCAAGAATATCATCATCCAATAAGACAATGTAAAGCCACATATAAAGGGTGATGATCCAGATTTTATAGAAGCAGCAAGATGTAGATGAAGTTATTGTTAGGGATTGTCTTCACCATCAACATGTAGCAGGCAAAGATGTAGACTTAAAATAAATTAGTGTACCACTTGCTCTAACTTATCCCTTTTACATGCAAGTTTATTTTATAAACATTTTAGGCATAAAATGTTTAAAATATAAATATCACAAGGGGTATGGAACATTTTGCAAGAATATCTGTTATGTAATGATCAATGACAATGTCTTGCAATGAATTGATTAAGCTCTCAGAGCACTTAGCATTATAATCATTGAGCTTAATTTAGACATAACAAAGGTCTCCTAAAGTCATATATTGTTATGTCAAATGATAATTGGTGGAAATTTTGTGGTGGCCTAAGAAAGGCCTCCTACAAGAGCAATGTCCAACAACCATTAAATCATGAACAATTTATGGTGGAATCCTATGTATGTCCAGACACATAATAAGGCAGCAAATGATTTGATTAAAACAATGATCAACAAAATCATTGACAGTCATTTCAACCAAATTCATGCTCTCAAAACACTTAGCTTTTTCATCACTTAGCCCATTACAATACAAATAAGCTAGGAATCACAGTAAGCTCTCAAAGTACTAAGCTTTTTCATCACTGAGCTCATCACAATACAAATAAACAAAGAATCACAGTAAGCTCTCAAGTACTTAGCTTTTTCATCATTGAGCCAACAACAGAAGACCAGTCCAATGAAAGTACAGTTAAGCATAAATGAGCACTGCATAAAAAAATACCACTTGTTATTACTTCAATGAGCAGAGCATAAGACCAGTGCAGCTAAGAAAAGAAATATAAGCTACTTCAGCAGACAACACAAGTAAACCAGCAGGTACCAAATTAACAAAACCAAACATGAAGGTCAAAGTGGTTGTACCTCTGTACTTTTGCATAGTTTTATATAATGAACAATATATTCACATAATCAATTTGGGAAGATCTATTTCCTCTTCATTTTTTTCATAGACTGCTCCTTCAGTTTTCCTTTCTCATCTTCTAACACTTTCTTAACCACATGTCCTTCGTCCTCCTCTTCTTTTATTTTCTTCACCACATTTCCTTACTCCTCTTCTACAACCTTGTTCTTCTCTTTCCCATTCTCATGCTTCTTTTTCTCTTTGTCGTTTGAAGCAAACAAATATTCAAAGACAGTTAATAAAACATTAATTTTACAACAACTAGTTAATAAAAAATGCACCGTTATTTGTTTTATTTAGAAACATTCAGATCTACGATATTAAAGATTCAAATCATGTAACCTTATTTAATTTTTAAATTACCTATTCAAAATTTACGGACATGCGCTACAAATTATGGCAAAATATATGAAAATAAATGCATTTGTCAATAACGGGTTTATTTTCAGATCTACAATAACTAAAATTACTTATAAATTCAATTTTTATCGTCATGAACAACAAAGAAGGACAAAATATACGAAAATTAAGTCTATACATAGTAGATCTACGAAATTAAAAGTTGAAATCACCTAACCTTGTTCTTCTTTACTGAATCTTCCAAACAATGAGGTTCGTCAAGTTATTGGTCATTCACAAAGGGACAGGTAACTAAACCCTTCGAATCGACTTGATCTAAACCATCAACTCATCCTGTGAATCTGGGATAATATACTCATGAAGAACCGAATAGTGTAGGAAGAAATTATCCATTGGCGTTTGTATAGGAAAGTTGGNAACAACAAAGAAGGACAAAATATACGAAAATTAAGTCTATACATAGTAGATCTACGAAATTAAAAGTTGAAATCACCTAACCTTGTTCTTCTTTATTGAATCTTGCAAACAATGAGATTCGTCAAGGTCTTCATTATAAGGGATCTTCACAAAAGGACGAGTAACTAAACCTGTCGGATCAACAACTTCTAAACCATCAAACCCATCTTGTGAATTTGGGACAACATACCCATGAAGGACCTAATAGTGTAGGAATAAATTATCCTTCGACATTTGTATAGGAAAGTTGGAGAAGAAAGCGGGAGAATGATATGAGAATAACAAGAAAGAAAATCGTATGAAGTGAGGGAAGAAGAGGAGGAGCCAGCCAAGAAGAGAGATAAGAGAGAAGTTAGGGTTTTTAGTGAGAGGAGGAGACAGTGAAGAATGAGTTAGAGGGAGGCACTAAATAACAAGAGGGAGAGTTAGGGTTTTTTTAGAGGAAAATCTGTATTTGGGTCAAAATAATTGGATGGAGTTATTAGCCTAAGTAAATTGTATTTGGCTAATTTAAATGGGTTAGGGAAGTAAACCAAAAAAGCTAAGCCCATAATTGAGTGGCAAGTTTTGTATATACACAAGTGGGACAAAGATACTATATAGTCAATTGCATGTCTAAAGAATGAAAGAAGAGAAATGAGAAGAAAAGAAATAATTTGCTAAAAAGGGGAAATGGGAAGAAAATAGAATAGGGAGTAATTACATATCGTTTTTCAATATCGTTACTAGCTTGATCGTTGTTTACGCCATCGTTACTAGCTTGATCATTGTGGGGTTTACAACAACAATCGACATGATAAAAATCGTTTTACTTAGAAATTGCGAAATTAAATAACATAACAATTGATTACGATTTGTTTGATTACGTTGTCGTCATGTTTAAAACCATAATTTTGTTTTTTTAATTAAAATACGTCTTTTTTTTTTGAAATTTCTAATTTATATTTTTTTTAAAGAGATTATTAAAGATAGTGTAAAGTAGAAGGTTATGAAGAGGCATAGTTGAAAGTTTAATGCTAATTATCAACTTTATTTAGTAATATATCGATATTCTTTAACACGCCCTTGACTAACCAAGTTGGGTTGGGCCAGGTTGAATTTTGACAGGTAGACCTTCCCCACCTATCCTATGCTAGTCTTACTTGCCACTTCCTCGCCTCAACCGCATCTTGACAGACCCATGTCTACCTCTCCCTTGCTTCCGCCACTAAACCAACCATCCTCCCGTGGCGCCACACTATTACACGTCTCTATGCTTTATTATTAAGCTAAATCCAAGATACGCCCACCTTATTGAGCTGAATTCACTCACAAATACCTAGACCTGGCAATGGGTCATACATGAATAACCCCATCTGAAAAGGCTGACCCAAGACCCGAAAATGAGTCAAACGTACTTGACCCGAATACGACCCGAAATCCGATTGACCCGACCCGACCCGAAGATTGTCTGACCCAATGTTGACCCGACCCGACCCGACTCATAATTGAACCGATCCCAAATGACTTGAAGTGACCCAAAATGACTAGAAACGACAAGTACTAAGTCATATTAATATTATATATATATATCAAAATAAAGTTTCATTGGTTACAACAAGCCCTAATAAATAGTTAAATTTGCAAAATAGTATTTCTTAATCAAAATGGTACTAAATAAAGTGCTTTCCATTAATTTGACAGCAACTCGACCCAAAATGACTCATACCCGGAAATGACCCCCGACCTGATAACAGGCCACTGAAAATTGACCAGACCCGACCCGAAATATACGACAGACTCAAAATGACCCGACCTAAACTAACCCGACCCGAATGACCCATTTGTCAGGTCTACATGTACCCCCTACCAACGCTAAACAATTTCTTAAACCCCCCACAATGGCAAGGCCTGATTTAAAACCAAATCTGGACAATACTTATGCCCAATCAAGTTGCTGCTAACATTATTGGGTCAAGTGTGTTAAATGTAGTAAAGATTATAGTCTTCAAAAGTATAAAGCCCGTCTAACGCTAAAGGCTTTCACCAACGAACCGAAATTGATTACTCGAATACTTCCAGTACCGTAGTCAAGTCTTGGTCTTCTGCTTTTGATAGTTGTTACAAATGGCAAGTCTCTTGGTTCAGTTAGACATCAACAACATATTTCTTCAAGGCACTCTTACTCTTATTGAGACCATATACATGTTTTAACCACCTTCATTCACTGATTATGCACAATCCCTGAAGCCATGGTACATGGAAGTCGATCAAATTAAATACTTCCTTGGACAATATAGCTTTCATGGCTCAGTTGCTTGTTGATCCCTCTCTCTTCTAGTAGCTAACAGTTTTGCCATGACTTTAATTTTTACTACGGAATTTCTTTCCAAAGCTTAAAAGGATCAATAGTTATATACCCACCCCATACACGTAATACTAGTAGTCTGCTGATTGCCAATGCGACAGATTCTAGAGCAATTGTTGGTAGTTTTTAGTCTGAATGTTGCCTACTCCGTCAACAAATTAGCGCAATTTATTCAAAACTCGACAGACGCCCATTTCCTTGCCTTAAAATGGTTGTTGTGCTATCTTCATGGCACCATTCATGCGGGTATTTTACTTTACTACACATCACTTTCTGTCTCCATGCTTTTTGTGATGCCGACAGGACGGGTGATAAAGAGTTAAACACGATTATATCTCTATCGCCGAGCACGATATCATGGTGCTCGAAGAAACAACTTTATGATTGGTCTAAATATGGCCATTGAATACAAATATTTTTTCAATCAAACACTCAACACAAAGTTATAATCAAGCATTCGTTCAAGTAAGAAACATTAAAAACTCGCTAAAATCAAAGTTAGTAAAATCCGAGTATACTAAAATTACTGTGAACTTTATTATAACTCAAAAATTAAACTATATGAGAAAAAATGGATGCTAACTGTGCAAGCCACAGCCTCGTTCTTGAGTCTTAGACTCTTAGTCTTGATTTTGGACAAAGAATTGGCCCAAGTATGTGAACTTTGACGTGCAAAATGAGTTATAGTACATGTCACAGAAGACGTAATAAAAGATAAAAGAACACAAGAAGCAACCACAATCCATGTGCAAATACCCCTACGGGTAAACTTGGTTTCACCTTGTTGCGCGGAAACGTGAATATTTCGTGTTGGGACTTTGCTGTGTAAGTGTCCATTGTCCATAATAGTAGGATATTATCCGTTGGTTCAAGCCCTCACGGATTTATTTACTCTTAGACTTCTTCCCAAAAAGTCTCGTACTACAATGTTTTGTAGACACTTATAAAGATGATATTTTCATCTTTACATTACCGATATGAGACATGAATGCACCTTTAACACAACTAACCCAGAATAAACTTCATTTTGGTTACAAATGTCTTCTAAAATGCCTATAAATTGTACGGAGTATTATTTAGAACATGACTAAACATTAGTATAAAAATACTTGTGTAACTAAATATAGCGGATAAAACGTCAATATTTTTTACTCCCTCCGCACATCTATATTTACCCCATTTAATCAAAATATTTTTCAGAAATTTTAAAAAGTGGGATAATTTTAAAGAATAGGAGATAGTATTATTTACATGACAAAAACACCTTGCATATGAAAATAAATTTGTGCCTAGTTAGTAACTTTAAATCAAACATACTTAAAGCGGTAACATTAAGAATTCTCTCACATTAGTAAAAGTAAATCATAAAAACATATCGTGTCAATTAAAATACGTAATAGCATAACACCAAAAATTCACAAAAGTAAATATAGAGGGCGTTTGGTTGGGGGTCTATAAGAAAGGGAAAGGGAAACAAAGTTATTGATTTCTTTTGTTGGTGTTTGTTTGACACAAACAAAGGGAATGAAACTTCTTTCCTTACTCATCAATCCATCTAATTCCTTACCCCTAAACCCCAAAGGTATGAGATTCTTTACCCTTATTACCTTTCAACCACCTTATTCACCTACCACCACACCAGCTACCACCAAAGCACCACCATGACGCCACCACCATCACCACCACCACAACCACCCCACCTAAACCACACGCACACCAAAACAAACCACAACCCACCAATCTTCTCCCCAAGTACCTCAGACCGCCGACAACCCACTGTCCACCCTACTATCTCAGACCGTCGGATTTCGAGGGTAGGGGTGTAACACCCCATCTACCAAGGAGCCTTAACAAGACATTTCCCAGCAGATAAAGGCGTTACTATCTCGGTTACCCAAAGCAAGTAATGATCAAACGTCGATAACAGAACATTTAATGTAATTACAAGTGATTACAAATTATAAACAAAAGAAGAAAATACAACTCATTATATTATCATCTATATGTCTAAACCGTCGTGACTCGTGGCAACTCGTCCCTCCGACACCCAGCAAGACTCCAAAGACCAACTGTCAAGACTGACTGCTCACCACAAGGATCACGGCAGACACAACACAAAGAAAACAACAAGGAAACACCACACAAGATCAGTACCATATTAACATACAACAACGGTAATAATAACACACAAAGCATCACACTATTCCATCTCCATGCCACACCACATCACACCACATCACATCACTGACTACACACTGAAGTGTGTAGCCCTGCCAGTGGGGGACCGCAACCACACCCACCTAAGCCCCGCTCATCGCAACGAGCGCAAACCCTGATCCTTAATGTGCACATCCCCTCCTGTGGCGGGTTCCACGGAGGGCGAATCAAGGGCGTGAAGCGACTCCCGCAAGTGACTCCACTCAGCCGAGGACGCACCTCGCAACACAGCCAACACCACACATCCACCACATCTCCATACACAACCGACATACAACAATCATAACATAGTAAACAGACAACAATGCCAATTGAGAAAACAGTAACCGAACCATTCAACCAATACGATTAACAACACATCATAACCCAAAATACAGTACTGAGTAGGGAAACCCTACCTCTAGCAAACCTCAACGATTCCGCACGCAGCCTCACAACAACAAGCCACCATTGACATCCTATAACAAACATTAAAACATCTAACACTATTACTACACGTATCACTAAACGACCAGAGACGATGATGACAACAACGATATTACATACCTATGCCAGCCTTCCGGCGACCAGACCGCTTCCCGACTCATGCTCCCGTCTCCCAAGGTGATGCATCTCCCCATATTCTCAAAAGAGTGAGAACATGAGGAGGAATGACGAGGCGACGTCATCTAGGTTTAGGAAAAGCAGAAATTAAATGATTCGGATTTTCTGATATCGCGATATATATTTTATCACTGGACACAAGCTACTCGATCGAGTTGTCAACTTACTCGATCGTGTGCACCTTACTCGATCGAGTAACGAAGCTACTCGATCGAGTGGACTCCGCTAGATCGAGTACCACTCCTCAGAACTTACTACAAAGGACAACCCAAGACTCGGCAAGTACACAAGGTCAGTCAACGGCAGTCAAGGGTCCTAATAGGACGGGTATTACAAGGGGAGGGTTTTTTTAGGGTGCATGAAGAGTGACACTTGTGGTGTTGGGGTCGGGTGGGGCAGCGACGACAAGTGAGCGACAGTGTCAAGTGTGGCAACGCGGTGGGGTCTCAGCAATGGGGTGGGGAAGCGGTGGTTGCAACCATTTTTGAGTAGATAAGTGGTTGTTTGTGGTGGTGTGTGTTAGTGGTAGGAGTGAGAGTGGGTGGACCATTAGTTTCCTTTCTTGATGTAACCAAACAACTAGTTAAGTTTTAGATAATTCCTTACCTTTCCCCCTCTTACCCTTTCCCTTTTCCTAATCAAACGCCCCCTATATGGTTAGTTAGCAAAGTTATCACGTAGTGCGTGGTAGTCAACTACTAATCGTTTTTTAATCCCGAAATTGTTAACCTAAAATAACTTTTATAGCTTCATTTACAAATAAATGGCAATATTCTTCATGATAACATGAGTGTGTTTTTGATTTTGTACCTAACAACCTCATTTTTAAATTTAAAAAAAAAAGCCTTTAACGGGACATAACTCTAGATCATGAAATCTGAAAGCGGCGATTGTTTTTTCAAATTGACTGTTCATTTTAACAATTTGCCCCATTAACTTTGTTCAATGGTGAAATCAGGCTCCTTAACTTTCAATTGTAACAATCAATCTCCTTAACTTTAACAAAAAGTGAAATTCAACCCCGATTTTTAATTTTCACTTAAATCTCAATAAAACTTCATTTTACATTTATATTATACAACTAATATCGCATAAAAATTACTAATTTTAACTTTATTAATTTATATAAAATTAATTATCCACCTAAATAATAGTTTTACATCATCTATAATAAACAAAATAAAAATATGATAAAATGTTATGAACTATTCTTACATTCATAATAAATTGTCAAACAATTGTAAAATTATAAGAAAACCACTCGCTATTACAATTATATATTGTATAAAAGTTGTAAGTTTACAAAAAATAAATTTTTTAATTAATTAATTAGATTATAAAATGAATTTTGATGGAATTTGATGAGAAATAAAGTAATGGAATTTAATTTCACTTTAACTAAAGTTAAGGTGCTTGATTGCTACAATTGAAAGTTAAGGGGTCTGATTTCACCATTGAACAAAGATAAGGGGGCGAATTGTCACTTTCAAGTTTTTTCTAAGATTAAACTTTGACTGGCCATACCTCTTTTGGCGAGTTTGAATGCGGTGTATTTTTTTTTTTTTAAATTGATCGTCTTTATGATTCTTCAATTTTGAAAAAAAATCATTGCTTTCGGACCTCGTGATCACGACGCGAGTTAGCTAATCAAATGCATTTTTTTTAAAGATAATGTTACTATGTAAAAAAATTGAAAAAACATGGATTATCATGTAAAATATCACAATAAATAAACATAATTTGTGAAGGATTGTTATCTACTTTCTCCTTCCAACTTTTTCTTCCAACTTTTCTCTTTACCCTCTCACAATCACGTAGAATATCTCAATAAATAAACATTGTTTTAACCGATTATAAAAAAGAAGGTTGATAGTATTTATATATTTGGAAAGACGCTTCTCTAGCTATTGGGTAGGTTTTATGATATCTTCAATTTGGAAAAAAATCGTCGCTTTCGAAACCTCGCGATCATGAGTTATAACTACTCAAATGCTTTTTTTTTTGTTAAAATAAATTTTACGGATAATGCACGCGGTGCCCTTGAGGTTTTGATATTTTGCCCGAAATACCCCATTTTTTTTATCCGGGGAACTTTAAGAGGCCATAACTCGTGCTTACGATTTCCGAAAGTCATAATTTTTTTTTTCAAATCGATCATCTTTCCGAGAACTACGATTTCAAAAAAAAAAAAATTATCGTATTTGGATCCCGTGGCTAGGAGTTATTGCGTGTCAAAGTTTTTTTGACCGAACAAACTTTGAGTGACCATATCTCTTGGTCACGAATTCCAAACTCAACAATTTTTTTTCAACTCGTAGTTCTCGGAAAGATGATCAATTTGAAAAAAAAATTATCACTTTCTGAACTCGTAAACACGAGTTATGACCTCTTAAAGTTTTCCGGATCAAAAAATTGGGTATTTCGGGCAAAATAGCAAACCTCAAGGGCATCGCGTGCATTTTCCGTAAATTTTACTATGTAAAAAAAATGAAAAAACACAGCATTGTCAAGTAGAATATCTCAATAAATAAACATATACTCACTCCTATTCAGCCTGTAGTTCCCCCTTTATTTTTTCATGGTAGTCGGGTTTTGTTTCTTCTTTCCTTATTTGAAAACCTTTGTATGAGCTAAATTCAATTTCATGTGGGGTAGAGTGTTTTATGTGGTCCAAATTTATTTCCTTAATTTTTGTGTAAAAAGAAAGGGGAACTATAAAATGAATAAGAGAGAGTATATAGTTGGTGCCTTGGTGGAGGTAGATCCGGCAAAATTGACCCGACCCGATTGTCCCTATTCGAAAAAACTGATCCGAGACCTGAAATTGACCCGAACTACAAAACCCGAATAACACCCGAAACCCGAATTGATCCGACCCGAAACTTTTTTGACCCGTAATAAACCGGTCCCAAAATGATCTCATCCGAAACCACACAACCCGAAAATAACTCGAAAAAATATAGCTCTGATTGATCCATAAAGACTTGAAATAACTTTTTTCTTTTATTATTGACCCGAACCAGACCTGTAACCTAAAATGACCCGACCCGATCCGAACTAACCCGAAAATGTGACAAACCCGAAATGACCAGATCCAAACTGGTCCGACCCGATCTCGACCTGATTGACCCGTTTGCCAGGTCTAGACTGGAGGGTTGATACTACTTTCTCCGTCCAACTTTTTCTTCCGCCTTCCCCATTTGCCTTTTCACAATCGGTTAAACAAACATATGTATTGTGTGGGATCGGATGACAACTGGATGAGATAAAAATATACTATATTTTAATCGATTGTGAGAAGAGGTTCAAAAAAAGAATGTAGATAGTATTTATAGAGAGACGATTCTCTAGCTATATTGGGTGAGGGTGAGGGTGAGGGTGAGTATCATATGAATGGACCCAACACCAAATGTACCATAATCTATCTTTTGTATAGATAAAGTGGCAAGGTATTGTGTTTGTAAAGTTGTATCCATCAAACTTTACAGAAATGAGAAATGGGTCATGGGTCATGGGTCACACTAGTCATCATAGGTCATATGGTAACTTATTTCAGTAACCATAATTGTTTAGGTGTATAAATACTAAGCTATTGCAACACATTTCAAGGCACTACTACACATACACTCAAATAAATTTGAAGATTAAATTAATTAAGAGTACTAAAAATTGTGATAACAATGGGAGAGTTCAAGCACTTGGTAGTGGCTAAGTTCAAAGAGGGTGTTGTTGTTGATGACATTATTAAAGGGATGCAAGATCTTGTCTCCGATGTTGATTCTGTTAAGTCTTTTGAGTGGTAAGTAGTAATTAATTAACAATTTCATTGCATGTTTTAATTAGTTGTGTTCTTTGATAGTCTTTTTCGTTTGAAGTATCTCTTAGGCTTACCCTCATGATTTCATACCTTGATTATTTAGTGTTCCAGTATTTCGTGGAACTTATTTTTAGTACTATCTCATATGTTTTGGTGTAAGATTTTGAAAATAACGAGAGTGTAGATAAAGGTTATTGTGGAAGAATAAACTTGATATTGAGATTATCGAGTTGGCTGACATTAAAAATGATATAAGTAGTGTAATGAAATGACTAATAGAAAATAAATATAATTATTTTGGTTGAGATGGTTTATCCATCAATGACAACTAAGCTATATATGCGCATATGTTAGATTGTGAATTTAAGAGCTTGTCGATGTGATTCACACTCATTTTTTATTATGAAAAATGAGTTTGGATCATCTCCATTTTCTAAAATGAAATGAAGATTTTGTTTACTTTCCAAAGACCCGGGTTGCATTCCGGCAATATCTAACGTTTCAAATTTTATGCACGAAAATAAACGTATAATGGAGATTAGAGATAAAAATATAACTCTGTATTATAGTATAAGTTTGAGGCTCGATTATCTAAAAAAAATGCAGAGGATCCTAATGCATGAAAAATATGGTTCTATCCTACTACTATCCTTTTGAAAGCGAGGTAAGTTTGCATGTAAATATATATAACTCGTGCACTAGTCGTTTCATACATATTTATTGAAGTATAAGACGACCAACAAAAAATGTGCAATGTGAAACAGGGGACAAGATGTAGAGAGCCACGAAATGCTTAGGCAAGGATTTACACACTCATTCCTTATGTCATTTGATAACAAGGAAGACTTCATTGCATTCATGTCTCATCCTAAACATGTTGAGTTTTCATCCACATTTTCCGCTGCTATTGACAAAGTTGTTCTGCTTGACTTCTCTAGAGTCCTAGCCAAGCCTATCAAGCAGCCTGCTGATCCTGTGCCTGAGTCTGAGTCTGAGTCCGAGCCCAAGCCAGCTGTGCCGGAAGTGCCACCAGCGGTGGAAACTCCTGCTCCCCCAGCATAATAAGAATAATAATATGCTCCCTATTTAATAGGGTGATTTATTATAAGTGGGTGTCATGAATGTCTTAATATGTTGAGCTCTTCGCTAGCAATCAAAATGCATGCATGCACTATGTACTACTACAATTAAATTATGATGAAATCAAATTAATTATAGTTCATCTTCCTTTATGAACTATTTTGGTTTGAAACAATAAAACGGAATTGCTGTAAACTGTAATACTATTAACTGGACCATTGCAATTATATTTGACCATAAAATGATCAAAAAATCCCGTCTGAAACAAGAGTTTGTGAATTAATTAACAAAAATGTGTTGATGTTACTTTGAGAAGATCAGGAAAATTTTTTGTATCCTTTTAAAGGATCCTCTTCCTTACACCTAAATGCAATCCACCAAATGAAACCTTATAATGATTTAGGATGTGTTTGGAGTGGAAAAAAGGAGGAAAAGGGAAGGGAGGGGAGGAAAAATGAAAGACGTTGGTGCCTTGGTGAGGAAATAATTTACAATGTAGGAGAGAAATCTCGCCTATTATGGACAAATTTTGATTTGCCTTTTAACAGAGATAATGAATCTTTCCAAATCTCTCACCCTACATTTCCCCCGCCCTTACTTACTATCTAAACAAGAAATTTTATATCTTATACTCTCCCTCCCTCCCTTTCTTTTCATCGAAACCCCCTTCTATATACAACAAGAGGTTCGAATGAAGGATCAATCACAATAATGTTGGCTTTTGCAATCAAGCTTAAGGCAATTGGCCAAACAAGTGTCGTGAATGTCCTTGTCAATATGACTTGAGGTTTTCATGTCCCCCACTACACCTAAGTTTGCACTGTACCTTAAAAGGCTCCTTGGACAAGAGGTAATAATAGCCTAAGATGTCAGACGGTACACCATCGTCTTTAACTATTTATTTAAATAAAATAATAATACTCTCTATTTGAAAAAAATAAAATAAAATAAAAAAGCTTATTTTCAAGGGTGGTAATAAAATTAAGAAAATTATAAAGCGTTTTTATATCATGAGCCCTAAAATAAAAAAATTGAAGATATTTGAGTTCGTAAATGTACGATAACTATGTCACTTATAGTGCGATAAAAATGTCGTTTTGTTAACATAAAAATTTGCATGTTGATACCCATTAATATAAAAAGTACTAGTTAATCATGAGTTGATGATGTTTTATAGACGATTCTAGGATTTTAATAAAAATTTGCATGTGGTTATAGGTGGTAATCTTTTGAGAATAAAAACTCCAACCCAAGTGAATTTCATATGTAAGGATTTGGCATTGGAAAATTAGAAAAGAGCATTTCACTATATAAGGTAAGAGGTTACACCATCTATTGACAATTGGTTTTAAAGTGAAATCCTATTGGACTGTATTGTGGACTTTTTATCCTCCATTTGGGTGTGGTTCAAGCCCGTTGTTGAATTTATTAACACAATCAGGTCGTTTGTCGTCGGACCACATTGGGTTCACGTCATATCAGGTCATGACTATTTCTGGGTCGGGTTCGAGGCCAGTTACCGTTCGGGTTAGTTAGGTCAGTACTTAGCTCAGGTTCGGGATTGGATCGGGTTCAAGTCATTACCAAGCCGGGTCATTTAGATACATTTGTGAGGTCGGGTTTTGTTTTGGTCGAGTCAGGTCATTGACGGTTTAGGCCATTATCAGAGTCGTTTCCTTGGCTAGGTCATTGCTGCATCGGGTAATTATGATAATTTTCCAGGGCTAGTCGGATCTGAGGCGGGTTTTGTTTGGTTTGGCTCATAAATTCGTTATAGGGTCGATTTTTTCCCGATCGTTTTACCAATTTTAGTGAATTATGTTCATTATTTAGTGAAATTACAAGGTTAGTTAATTTTAAATACTTTATAATAAAAGTCTTTTATAATGCCGGTTTATTTTAGTTTCTCGTATCACCGTTACTTTTCGTTCATGTTGGGGTTATATTTCAAGTAAGTCTCCGATTATCTTTAAGATCGAATCAGCTTTCGGGTTAATTAGGTTAGTTGTCAGGTCGTGTTGGGTTAAAGCATGTATTAGGCCGAGCCGGGTTACAACTTACTTCCTCTATTCCATTCAATTCTATATATTTGCTTTATACACGTATATCAATGCTCATTTCCTTTTGTTCATATCTTTATTTACATATTAATAAAAATTATAAAAAAAATTTATTCACAATGTACTCGTTAAGACAATTTAAACAAGATCTCACTTGACTATCTTTTATGTTATATATTAGAAGTTATATCGAAGATTGTCCCCACTTATGAATCGTGCCCAAAAAGCAAACGTATGGAAATGAATGAAATGGAGGAAGTACAAGTCATCTTAGGGTCGGGCCGGGTTATGTTTTCAACATTTTTGGCCCGATTGGGTTTACTCGGGTTCGAATCGGGTCAGACTTGCCAGCTCTACTATGGAATTTGATATGATGATAAGATAAAAATCTATTACTTTGTGTTTCTGAATTGCTTCCCATTTTTAAAATTAATTCAAGTTACAATATAAAATGAACCGAATATAAATTTGGTTTGAATAGTTTCACAACGATTTTGAGTTTGAGTTTTTCAAATACACAAATTCTCTTTTAAGACGGCAATATCAGAAGCCATTACCGGGATCGAGTTAAACTTTTTCAATGGTGTCGACTCAATTTGAGTATAGTTTTTAATTAAGTTGTCATTCCTAAATAACTATCTATCAAGCTCATCATATTATCATATGGAAGTTTAGAAGCGATGGAGCTTTACAGGATTATGGTGATTATGATGATGGGTATGAGGTCGGCAAAGGATCTCTTTTTGATATCCCTATCCACGTGCTCAATCTTTGTGATTGTGTAGTCACTTGTGAATTGTGACAACCCTCATGCTAATTTGCTAATTGTGGGACTTGATTGCATGTATTTGAATGATAAAAACCATTCTATTTCTTTTCTAGCAAAACTCACCGGATAGTCTTGCGGTACGATATTTTGCACGAAATACTTAAATTTTTTATCCTTAAAATTTTAGTAAGCTATAAATAATTTGTGTTTACGAGTTTTGTAACACTCCCTTCTTATCCGGCTACGATTATCGGAAGATGTCACCAACTCGATTTCCCGAGACAGTGAAATCGGAACTACAATTAAGTAACATTTTAAATAAATTAAATATGTAATGAATTACATAATGAATAAAGGAAAATACGAGTGTGAATTATACATTATACAACTCAACTACAATCTATGACATCTAGCGTCTAGCTATACCACTCGACTCCATATGTCTGAAGCTCGTCCCGTCTCCCGCAAGATACCAAAACTAAACCTATACACAACTGTTTTCCATATGATAAAAAATATCATATGGTTCATCACAAGCCACCCCAATTAAAGCAGACGACAATTACACAAAACCAACACACATCAGTTCCGATAATACAAATACTCATGCAATGACTCATGAACACGAATAAGCAACACAATCATGAATGCATAGGGCACAATCTCCATCTCCGTACACATATCCCGGTGACGGCACCGCAACACTGCCCACCAAACAGTCGGACCGTAGTCCGTAAAACAGGTACTCGGAACACGTCCGTGGCCCCCTGCTAGGCGTTGTGACACCACACAAGCCCTTCGTACTCAAGTCATAAACGTGCACATCCCTCTTAGAGTGGGGAGCTCCAAGAGTCGACTCAAGCGTAAGGTATCCCGACCCGTCTTACATCTCCTCAACAACCGTGTATCATCACCACAACTCCACCAACAGACTCCAACATCTAGCACAATCATATCTATCACAATATGCAAGACAAATGTCAAGCATAAAGCTTTCACACGAATTGCAATTACCAAACATGCCTCATGATGCAATTTTCCCCATTAACATATTATAATGCAAATCCAGCGACCACATGAGCCCAACACTAATGACCCTTTTTTCATGTCATGACGGAATCCACACAATGATGACACCCACAAAAATTATCCAATAATCATGTTATAATACAATCTAATTACTATATATGACCAACAAAAACATGAAAGACTTGAATAACATTCATATTACCGAAACCGAGTAGGAAATCCTACCTTTTAGCATACTCCATATGCTATTCGAAACAAGCAAGTTCCCGCTTCATACCATTTCATCCTACATAAATTACATAATAACCATCACAATACATCCTATATACTTTTATTACGTAAAACCCTTTATTATTACCCATTATTAATTGCCCATATTACTCATAATAATTACGAATTAATAAACGCATCAAAAAACCCCAAAAGTTAGGGTTTATAAGGAAAGAGGAAAAAGGGTAGATCTTGATTTACAAGGTGAAAGGAGGAAGGAGAAGTGTGTAGATCTTCAAACCCAACCCAAGCTTAGCATCCATGGAGAAGTGTTTAGGAGGATTTTGAGGAGGATTTGGAGGTTTAGAGAGAAAGAGAGAAATGATTTAGGGCTAGGTGAAAAAGGGATCTCAAGTAAGTTTATATCACCTTCTGACACAGTGCATTCAACATTATCATGTGACATGTATAAAAGGGCAAAGCATTACATAATATAGACATTATTATTATTATCTTGTTTTTACAAAATAAAATCACTGTAATTAACAAGTACCATACAAGTTTATCATATCCTCTTTGTCATCGAACTACTCATGTCAAATTAACAATTGTGCATGTAATTACACTTTAAAATAGCAAAATGTCACATAATATGGTCAAATGTAAATAATTCATAAGGGAACCATCCATATATGAGTACTCTACTCATCCAAGCACAGAGTAACCGGTATAACCGATGAAATAAGACATATACCAATTACTTGGTCAAATATTGGCGAAATAGGGCCCAAAATAGTCCACTCGGTCAAGTGAAAGAAGCCACTCGGCCGAGTAGACGACACTCGGTCAAGTGCAGGGGGGCACTCGGCCGAGTGTCACCTAATCAGAACCCTTTGCTACAAAATTCTACTCTTAACACATTACACCATTCCGACACAAATCCTCCGAAGGAGGGTTAGTACACCCTCTAACAAGCTAGTCTTAAACAATATCTCGGCCTTAAGGACATGGTTACTATACAAATTAAAGAAAACATCCGAGTTACATAACTGACACCAATGTTACTCAAAGTTCGACTCTGAAGACATCAAGACTAAAGGGAAGAATCCCTCTTCACTCTCCTTTTTCCTCCTTTTTTCCCTCCTTTTCACTCTCACCGTCACTATCATTTTCATCATCATTGTTGTTGGACCATATAGTTATATGTTTATGTTTTGATAATGACAAGTGTGCTTAATTATATGTATACTTGTTGCTCGTAATCGTTTGTTTAGTT
>VHZZ01000563.1:87843-98092 GCA_009801015.1 Silene noctiflora | reverse complement strand
AACCTAACTAGAAATCCCGAGCGCGTAAGTTACCACCTGGTAAAAGACATCTCTCACACGAGGTTAAACTCGTATGCCCTTCATAACACCTTTTTTGCAATACTCATACTTACTACCACCTGACTAAAGTGAACATATAACCAATACTCACTTCCGACCAACGCTCCCTATCTCGACACATTATGTTCCCTCGCACCCATGAATACCAATTCCTATAGTAAAGTCCATTAACCATATCAACCATACCATCCCAACATCCATACTAATTCTGCCCGAGCTTATCCTACTCCTTTACTTACCACCAAAATCTCACGCAAGTTCTCTACCAACTTCTTACTCCCTTTATTCCTCAAAACTCGCTACTAACATGTTGTCTTGGAACTCTTATATAACCGTTAACCACCCACTCATGATAGTACCATACATCTCCATGATTCCTTACTTTCATGTCTCACAATCCTTATGAACATACACTCGACTTACCACCATCATTCTTGTCCCATGGCATTTGACAACACCCATAATCCACTCAACTCATTTCTCATATTACCCACCTCTTTAGTAATCCGGTTACCTTCTCATGGCTCCAACACTCAAATTCTATTAATTCGTATCAGCAACCTCTCATTCTTTCTTATCAGTAGTCTCTCTCCACATGATACTCACTCATACTCACTCCCAATAAGTTCACACTTTCAAGGATTACTTTTTTTTTTTTACACCTTCCCTCAACCAATACCATTACCTTCCCAAGAACTACATACCAAGCTCACCTCTTAGTATTCCAGATTCCTAAACACTACCACTACATACAAATCCACTTTRTGGCAATCATCGATCTAAGCTCACTAAACACCCTTCTTTCCCATTTCCTATCACTACCTTTAATTACACATATCCGTAACCAATATAGTCATAACCATCTCCCTCCATAAATCCTCACATCCCGTATTACCACAATTCACCTCCCTGATCTCAACTTTTCAATTTCACATTCCTCGGCTTACATTACCACTCACATCACCACTCGACCATAAATACGTAGCACAACTTCACTTAAGCCCACGACTATATATCACTCACCATAACCCAACAAACGTGCTCCTGGCCCCAATAAACTTGTCGACTTTACTTCCTCTTTTCACTACCACGTATAACCACATGTCCTCCCAAAAAACTCATACCCATCATAAGGTGGTACTTTCTCCGCGCCCTAGGATCCGATAATTTATGCATCAGGACCAACACATACGTAAAAGAATGCTTTAAGACCCAAAACAACCGTAAGCACATAGCCCACGACTCAAAACGAACATATATCCACCCTAAAAGGACACTTGATCGAGTACCAAAAACACTCGGTCGAGTACACTCAGCTCGGTCGAGTCACATATGTATTCAGTCGAGTTCAACTGTTCCAGAACCTGACCAGAAAATACCAGAAACGCACTCAGTCGAGTACGTAACGTACTCGATTGAGTAGACACCACTCGATCGAGTGCCTTGCACACTCGGTCGAGTCAAAAACTTACAGCACTTCTGTCCCAAAAACTCAATTTACCTACTCGGTCGAGTGCCAGGGGCTCGGTCGAGTATCCCGTACTCGGTCGAGTTCCCTTTACTCGGTCAAGTCATGCTATATATGAACTATCCCATGCTTAAACAAAACATAAAACTTACACAATGTTAACATATTACTAACTCCATATCAATACTTCAACATATTCAACCATCAACTCATATCCACRTACTTCACATTTCTCCATTCACCTCATACACATAAATCCGGCATGTATATGAAACAAGTACGAGCATATGAAACACATAAAAAACATATGAACACACAACGACCCTTGACACCCCACCGTGAACGGTTAAAAGTTGTAAAGGCAATTATGCGGCTTTGGGACGTCTCCTTAGCCTTTGCGGTAGCTCTAAACAACTCCTACCCAGGTTCATTTTAATTAGACACCCTAAGTTCATTAGTTCATTGGTTTTAGGTTCCAAAATCGTTGCTCTGATACAACTTTGTAACACCCTCATACTCCGAGGCACCTTACCAAGGACTACCTCCGAATACAAGGACGCTACCATCTCGGTTTTCCGAGGCAGTGAACATCATAGAAACCATAATAAAACATTAAATAAATATAGTTTAAAGTTATTACAAAATCCTCCATAAAACGGAGTCCAAAAACCAAACCAAAAGTATGATAAACTAAAAAGTCTGCGGAAGTTAAAGACAAAACTCGTGAAGACTCCATCCTGCTAACCCCGCTGCATAGTCAACAACCATCATCGTCAATACCTGTTAAGAAAATTGCTCACCATCCCCGAATGGATCACCACAGTTTGAAAATAATAACAGGGTCAGTCAACTGAACAACTATATACAGTAAAAAATGTAAACATATCAAGCAAACCAACACACCGCCACCACCACCATCAACACACCACACATCAAGTAACCGACTACACACCGAAGTGTGTAGCCATGCCAGTGGAAGACAGCAGCCAACCACCTAACCACCCACAATAACCCAAGTCCCGTAATATGCACATCCATCCTTCGCCGAGAGAACTCAAGAGGCGAACAATGGGGGTGAGACCACCTCTCACAATGGCTCACAAAATCACAATATCAATCATATCTCAATCACACCCAACACCAACATCATCCACCAACATCGCCATCACAACATTGTCACAATCATATAATCACATCATAATAATATCATAAGATCGTCACATTATATAATACATAGTTCTACAGACAATTGAGTAGGGAAACCCTACCTCAATTAGCAATCAGGTAACAAGCAATTGATCAGAACGCTTCTTCTACGAATTCTCCTCCTATAACGAATCAATTAAGGTAATTAAGGCACAAATCCCCAAAAACCCCCAAATAAGAAATTATGGTTACATATGATAGGCCGAAAGACTAAATTAAGGACTTACCCCAACGATTACGATATTAAGATACGTGAAAACCCCAACAATGAACAAAGATGCGCCGCGGCTTGGAGATTTAGAAGGAGCAGTTATCGATGTGTAGGTTTTGTTTTAAAAAGAGAATGAACGATTTACTGCTTCTCGTTCTAACATATATACTTTCCGCAAAAAGCCGACACGAACCGGACACTCGAACGAGTAAGAGACACTCGACCGAGTGTATGGCAATCGACCGAGTACACCTCACTCGACCGAGTGCTCCGCACTCGTCCGAGTCCCCAGATCCCAGAACACTGACAGACCAACCCACACGGGCACTCGATCGAGTACCCTGTACTCTGCCGAGTATCCAGTGCCACAAATCACGAGTATTACAATAGACTCTACAATTGTCATCCTCTCCATTGCCGCTCCTAATGTGCCCGCTCCATTATCACCACGGTTCACGTCACCAAAGAAACCGGTCCCACTAGCCCACTGAAATCCCGCCCAAGGGCCTAGTAATTACCCATATCCACGGGGAGTAGCATTCTATTCCGTCGGTTTCACGCCATAAGCATTGAAGACTCTATATTCATCCCCCGACTTAGTCCAGTTGCTTGGATTACGGGGTGCTTTCACACCTTGGTTCGAGGCCAACTCATGCATGTTCCTCATCATGAGGTCGTTGTTCACACGTTAGGTTAGCTCCACTCCATGGAATTTGGGCTCATAAGCGGGCGGGTATTGGGAACGCCAATCGGCGTTTGGCGGAGGCGATACATGTCTAGGTGAAGAAGGTGATGATACTTGCATGGTCGGATGGACGGTACTTGCAAGGTTGGGATACAACATAGTGAAGAAGGATCTTGGGGTTTACCTTCCTTATCGAATTCGAAGAGGATTCTTTAGGGAATGGTATAGGTTTGCGGTGGAGAGCGAGGTTCATCCGTTTCCTTAAGGTGATTAGTTTCTAATAGGTCCTCTATCTTGGGAAGTCTCACCCACAGTTTTTCCCTCACCTTCCATGTATACTCATCATCCTCTCCCAATTCCTTAAACCAACTCAACCTCTCCATGTGATCTTGATTGAAATACATGACTCCATCTGTCATAGGTTCATCTTCCGGCCCTGGTTCAAACTTTACGAGCTTCTCGGCGATTCGGGTAACAAGGACTCCACAATATAAGGAGCACATTTTTCGGTTTCGTCATTCTATCCAAGGTAAGACACACTATGGATATGACACTAAAGAAGAAGGGTTTCTCTTTATACGGGTTCAAGTAAGAGTTTAATAGTAAGACTTCCGTGGAATTAAGTTTACTCACATCATCTCTACCGAATAGAAAATGAGTCATAAGGCATAAGACGATCCTCAAAATTGGGCGCTCTTCATCATTAGCCTTCATGGCACCCACTAAGGTGCGCTCTTTCCCCGGTATATAAGCCTATATACTTAGTTGCCTTTATTCCCTTTTTGGGCTCCTTTAGGTGGGTCTATTTTCCTTTTAACACTCCTAAAACCTCCGCAAACTCGGCACATGTCATATCGAAGTTGGTGTTTTTGAGCCTAAAGGCCATCCTGTTAGCCGCTTTGTCATAGTGGAAAACACTCAAGAATTCAAGGGTCAAATTTCGGTAACACACTTACCTAAGGGTGTATAGGCCCTCGAACCCAAGGACGCCAAAAATATGGTCCATGTCCTCCTATATCCCCATTCATCTCAACACTTTGGTGGCCACCCATCTAGTCGGGTTCATGGGTTTATCGACTAAGGCAAGAAAAGTGTTCCTTTGAGCCTCGCTTTTAAACATAATGCCCGGAAATCTCAGGGTTTCTATTGTAACACCATCAATTTTTATTTATAGACTTAAAAAGTAAATTAACAATTTAATTAAAGCAAATTATATTTAAATCTTATTTTTTGAGTAAAAACATATATTTGAGTGTAATCATTATAAATATAATATTACTGTCCGTCTTGAGTGTATAGTAGCCTTAAGACGTATTTTATGTCATTCCTACTCATTTTGGGTTGTTTTGGGCCAAGGTTTGAATTGGACCCATTTAAAACCTCATTTTTCCACTTAAACCTTCTCAAACCCTTCTTCTTCTTTTCATTTCTCAGCATACAAACACCATTGTTTTTCCTCTTCCACTTAAACATTAAAAACTCCATAACTTCTTCATTTCTTAACCAATTCGAGTAATTTTCGCGCCATTCTTCTCCTCTTCTCATTCTACTTCTTGGTAATTAAGAAAAGAACCGTCTTTCTCCCTCTTGACCCATTTTAGAAACCCTATTTTCCCTCTGAGGGTGAATTCTTCAATTTAACACATCTTATTTTGTATTTAGGTGAAGATTTGGAAGACCCGGAGGAAGGTGGTCATATTATTGAGGACCCTCTCGAAGACTAAGGAAGCATAAGGTAACAGTGATAGGTTACTCGACATTACTTTCGATTTTGTGTTTATATGTGCTTAGTTTCGGTGTTCATGTGTTAGAAATCGATAAAGTTGCATGCTTTGGTGTATATCATATTTTGGTTATGAATTGGCATGTTTAATTTATGAGGATGATGAATGAATAAGTTGGTTTCATGTTTTATTTGGTAATTATTCCTTACTTCACTTGTTTAATGCTTAGTGTCTCAAAAGTCATGAAATTGTAATGGTTTGATTATCAAATTGATGTAAAATGGATGTTGGTTTGCCTTATTTGCTTAATTCACGTTTCTTATGTGTTTCCGTCTCATAAACATGCTAGAAATTGAGTTTGAAAACATGTTGCATGAAAAACTTGCTGAAAACCGTGTACAGGGGTCTCCAGACGGTGGGCTGGCTACCAGTGCCCTGAGCCGGCTGGGAACCTCCTGTTTCATTTTGTCAAATTTTTGTGTTGGGTGTGTCCCAACCGGTGGGCCGGCTGCCGGTCCACAAGCCGGCTAGGAGCACTCCAGAACCTTGGTTTATTTGGCTTGTGGGTGTTGTCCGAGTCGGTTGGCCGGCTGCCGGTCATCCTTGGCCAGCTGGGAGGCACTGTAAGTTATTGATTGAAAATATTTTGGCTGGTGTTCCAGCCGGTGGGCCAGCTGTCGGTCCACAGGCTGGCTGGGAACGTTCCAGAATGGGTTATCTTCAAACATTTGCCCTATGAGCCAGCCGGTGGGCCGGTTGAGTGTCTTTTCCAATTGTTGTCAAGTGTCAGGGTGGCTGGGCCGGTTGGCCAGCAGCCGGTTCCCTGGACCGGCTGGGAGCCCCTATTTCTCTATTTCTTTCCTTATTCACTCATATGTTTTATGAATTATGTAAGTATGAAATGTTTACGTTATATTCACATGAAATGTCATATATTGTTCGTATATGAGCCATCACATGGTTATCATTTATTTACATTCCCTTCTCTTGCGTTTCTAATGATTGGAATTGACATAATGCCTCATATTCTTGCTTAACTAGCCTCATGCCCTACTTGTGCAGTGCTGGCAAGTATGGGTTTGCCACTTGTGCGGTTCTGGCATGTGTGCGTTATATCTTGGCACTTCCGCCTCTTTCGTGCGATGCTAACGATAGGGTACTCGACCATCGTGTCTAGTGATCAAGTCTTGGGTGCGGGCGGTGCTGCCGTATGTCGTGAGTCTGGCCAGCTGTAGACTAGGACGTACCTAGCTAGTCGTTCTACCAAGGGAAAATATGTGTCTAGAGTAGTGAGAGCCGTTATATATCTTGAATGAGTTGCTTATGCTATTTTCCCATTAGATTGCATACTCGTGTTTGTATGCTTGTATCTCGGACATGTTTTAAAGGTAACCTCTGAGCCGGATACTTGCCTTGCCGATGTTTGTCTTTGATCATAACGACACTAGGGGTGAGATGCAAGCCACCTAGTACCGATATGATTGGCGGGATTGATGCTCCCATTCGTATTTATGGTGAGATGCAAGTCATAAGTACGCATGTGACGTTAGTAGCCACGTCTCGTGCTTGTTTGCTAAAAGACTTCCAAAGTAATGGCTTCGGTTTTCACTCACATTTGTTATGTTGTTGACCTCTTGATATCCATGTTATGTGACATCTATGTTGGTTTATAGTTGCGACTTCATTTGTAATGGTTGGTGGGATTATCATATATGAATGTTTCATATGCCTTTGATCCTTGTTGATTCAACATGCTTATTACGTGCTATAGTTCACCTATCTTATCATATGCTTAAGTTGATCGTGAATATAATGTACGCTTGTATGTTTAAAGTGCTTAATTACGTTCATTTCGATGTAATGTGGCTGGGAGAACCTTGAGTTACTCCCCACTGACTGTGGCGTTCATATTTACATGAATGACAGGTTCGTGGAAGCTTATCTGGGGTTGGAAGACGTGTGGGCTAGCGAGTGTTGTACCTTGGACCTAGTCTTGTAGATTTATAGACTTACCCACCGTACTTTATTTATTCATGGGATATCTTTTCCCCAAACACTATTTGTATTCGTATTTCCGTACTTTCATTTCCGCTTGTTTGTATTTTGAACCTGCGCTTTGTTTCAAACACTTTCTACGTTAAAAAGTTTTAAGAACCTCGTATTTTCCGCTGCGATTTCAATTGTTTACGTTACGTTTATAGTGGGGGTTCACATCTATCACGGGTAGTGCCTTCGGTTCTTAGCGGGATTGCCTCCCGCGGTTTCTCTGGGTGTTTTTTTGTGGCCTTGACATGCTAGAAAATCGATTCACACAACAAGTTTTCGAATAGAAAAGATGAGAATTTAAAACAACTTGAAAGTCCTTCAATGCTTCTAGTTTACTAACAACATTTGAGTAGAAAATTTGACATGACTTCCTTTGAATTTTAATCAAACCAAATGTTTACTCAAGACACCTATTCTCCGGAAAAATGAAATTGGTGAAACTATACAACAATTTAATCCCAATTAGAGGTAATGAGGAGCAAAATCATCAAACTTTTGACATAATTCAATAAGAATGAGGTATAAAAGTCGAAATTTTTGGTATAACTACCATACATCTCGAAAATTTGGGGAATTTTAAGACGAAATTTCTAGTTTAACACAATTTAAGGCATCATCAACAAGGATTGAAGTATTGAGAAGAAATTAAGCAAGAACTAAGCATGAAGAATCACAATTCGGGTATATACACTACCCATTTTCAAAAATTTTGGGGAAAATTTTAAGACACTATTCAAATTTCAAGACCATACATGACATCGTATTTAGCAAGGTTTAAAATATGATGAAGAAATTAAACCATGTTCTAAGTACAAAAGTCAAAATGGGTGATGCATACTATGGAATTTTCGAAAGTTTGGGCAACTCCTTAAGACAAAATTTTCGGTTTAAGATGATACATATCATTACTAACAAAGAAGGTAGTCTTATAGGACAATTAAACCAAGCTTTACAGATGAAAAATCCAAATTTGGGCATGAATACTACAATTTTCAAAATTTTAGGCAGAATTTCAAATATAAGACAAGATCTAGCATTACCAACAAAGGTTAAGCCCTTATTGAACAATTAAACGAAGTATCAAACACAAAAATCAATTTTTTGTCTCAAGAACCTAATTCTCAACATATACCAATTTGGGCAAAATCTCAACATAAAAATTTCATATTTCACATCAATAACGTTGTATAAAGTTGAATACTACCATAAATTAAACAAAAACATGTAATTAAATGGTAAAATTTGAAGAAATTCGAGTAGATCTAAAGAAAATCAAATTGGTGGAAAAACAAAAAGGAAAGAGAAAATCACTCACTTTGGTTAATTAGTAATGATTAGGAAGAACAAACATAGTAGAAAAACTTGAACCTTTCCAAAAATGAGCAATAATGAAGTTTTTGGGTGATTTTTAGAGAGTTTTTGGTATTTGGTATAATGAAGAATGAAGAAGAATGTCACTCGGTGGAGTGCTGAGTCCACTCAGTCGAGTGCCCATCTCCACTCGGTCAAGCATCCCTTTTTATAGTAACTTTCCATATTCTGGAAAATGGTCCACTCGGCCGAGTGTCATGGACCACTCGGTCGAATGTCTAATACTCGGTCTAGTGTTGGCTCGCACTCGGTTGGGTGTTTCTATATGGCTTGTAAATTTCCGAATAAGATCGAAAAGTATAGTCCCTGCAACAAGAGAGGAATGTTCGGAAGTTTACCGACTATCGGTGACTCATTCCGAGTTAGATTACACGTCATCATACTTACCGTCTTCGATACACTACTTCTATACTAGTGGCTACTCTACTAGTAACCATTAATATTCACACTCCAATGATAACACTTGAAAATTGCATACTCCTATACGATATTAACATTACGCCAAATAACACCAACAACAACGGTTAAATAAGGTATAATACCGTTGTGAATAATAACACGGAACCTTTATTACATCGACCATTGTTAATTAGTGACAACGACTTAGAAATAACATGAAACCGTTGTTAAGACATTGTCAACGGTTTTCAAAACCGTGGTAAAACAATGTCACAACGGCGAGAAACCGTTGTGAAACCTAAATCTGGAAACAGTTTGACTTTAAACAAACCGTTGTTAATTGTTTACAACAAAACAAAACCCGTGAAAAAATGTGAAACGGGCAACGGTTTTGTTGTACAACAACCGTTGTAAAGTTTTATATTGACAATGGGCTTTTTCGGTTATTGTTTTCCATTGGAGGGAAATTATAACAACGGTTTTGTTTGATACGAAAACCGTTATAAATTCTGGCGCCAAATATTTTTCAACAATGGTGGGAAAAATTTGTTAACGGTTTGGTTTTAAAAAGAACCATTGTTGTATATGTGACAACGGTTTTGATTGAACCGTTATCTTATTTTTCCATATTTTTAAAAAAATGTTTTTGAATCCCGCAACTGCTGAATCTTGCAGCTGCTGAATATGCAATTTTTTCAGTAGCATTTCAGCAGCAACACTGCACTGCAAAATTTAACCCAACCATGATCAATTCATCCCAAACCAAATCAAAATGGTACACTGAATGATCAGTAAATTCAACCCAGCCAGCATTAAAATAATACACAGAATGATCAATAAATTCAACCCAGCCAGCATCAAAATGATATAAATACACAGAATGATTTATACACGTAAGGATCAATCTAGAGTTGACCGCCAGCAGGCTTCTGAGTTGAAAGAAAATATTTGGCCCATTCATCTCTAACATTATTGATCTCTGCAACCGTGTACGTACTTTGCACTACTACTTTTGATGACTTGGGTACTAGTGGAAACTACAAACCAAAATATAGGGAATAAATGAAAAATATACAGAA
>VHZZ01000561.1:13402-23684 GCA_009801015.1 Silene noctiflora | reverse complement strand
GTTAAGTTTGCGTATTATGTCTTTACGTGACTAATAAAAGGACAAATTGTAGACTGAGTGAGCAGACATTTTATTTGTTAGAGACCTAATTTATTACTGTTAATAAATAATTGTATTTATATTTAAAGAACATTAATATGGCTTTTATTATTATATAATCAATACTTTAATTATGTTAATTTAAGTATTTTTGAGATCCTCACCATCAATCATAGCTAAACTAGCAAGAATCGTAGAATCTTACGATTCTACGATCCGATCCCACGATCCGATTCAGTGAGGCGTCATCGATGCAAAGTAGAATCCCGATCCTGACAGCATTGCTTCAAACAACAGTCGAATAAACTGTCAGATATATACGTTTTTCATCCTGAACAAACCTTCGATCTGTTCAATATTGTTCGTCCAAGTTATTCTCCATCACAAACTTTAGCCATCACCTATGCTAACCCCTCGAGAGGCCATATCCTCCAAATCAAGCATAGGCTGAAAAATATCTCGCTTGGTGACAAATCCATCACCACCTATTGTCGATCAAGTCTTGCACCGAACAATTGGGTCAACTAGGCAGGAAAAAGGACGGCGAGGACATCACCTCGAAAATCATCCTTGGGCTTGACCAAAATCTCTACAAAACCTGTCATTGATCGGTTTAGAGCACGGGATACCCCTATCTCATTTGACGCATTTTATGAAAAGCTGATTCAACATGAAATTGTCGTCAAAAATCAGCCTTCTTCTACCCCCTTCACCCCCATTGCCCATGGTGCAACCCGCAACACCCCTCCAACCAACCCCGTACCTACCCATCTCAACCTCGGGTCACCTATCAATCCCCCAATCCCAACCAAAACCGTCAGCCATCCCCAAACACCTCTTATCCTAAACCGTTCAAAGGCAAATGTCATTATTGCCGTCAAGTAGGGCATGTTATTGGTGATTGCCCCGACTTCAAACGTGACTATCCAAACGTCGTTGTTTTCCCTCCAACTCTCACCAGGCAACACCGTCCCTATGCCCACACTGCTACCGTCACCACAACTCCCGCCTTCTCCTATCTTGTTGATAGAGGCGCCTCTCATCATATCACGAATGACCTTAGCACGCTTTCCCTCCACTTCGCATATGATGGACTTGATGATCTCGTAATTGGTGATGGGTCATCTCTTCCAATCACCCATATTGGTTCATTTTCTCATCACTCTCTTATTTTTTAAAATGTTATAGTTATCCCTACTATTTCTCGCAAACTACTTTCCGTCTCTCAATTTTTGCAAAGATGTGCTATTGCATTATTCTTACCCGATTCTTTCTATTTTAAGGCAATTTCAAAGGGGTGAGTTCTTCTTCAACGGCAATCCATGAAGGTACCTAAGTCTTCATAGGTGGCTTATATAATTCTTTACCAATTGGATTTGTGCAGGATGTATAAGTAAAGACAATAAAGTAAGGTGCAATGAGAATAATGAAAGAACAAGACACAACAATTTTTAACACAGCCATTTAAATAGGACGAAAACCATGGACACCAAGTAGCTAAGGATAGGACATTAGGAGTATGTTGTATGTAAATGAGTAACTGATGGCTTCTTGAGTGAAGGAAGTGGTTCCTTCAATATAGTAGCTAATACGTTATTCGTAGCTGACCTTCCGCTTCTCTTTTGAGGCGGTTGTTTCATTAGCTAATTAGGGTTTTATGGTAGTTGCTCCATGTGCGTAAATAGATGTCTTAGTCTTCCTTGAATGTAGGAACTAATTTGGACCAACTTCAATGACCATGTGCTTAATCAATCAATAGCTTATTCTTTGACTATTATCTTCTTAATGCCTGTCTTATAACCTGCATATCAATCCTAAAAAACTGGCACAACCTGCAATGCATTCATAGGCACTCCTGATCTGAGTGGTCAATCCTAAACGTGGCGGTGAAAGTATGAGACCTAACAAGAACAAATGAAGTAGTAAATACGAATTTAATTACCGATATCATACACAATTAGTATTAAAACTTTTAAAGTACAAATATAATTGATGTTAAAGCAAAATCAAACGAACGTTACTTGTCATCGTCAAGACGACCTTAGGTGTTACACACAAAATCACAACAATTTAAACATACTTGATATCAACTAGATGCTCCAAGCACTTAACATTCCAATATCCAAGTCAGTTTAAAACTAACTGGCATAAATATACAGGAACTCTCAAGGATAAGTTGTAGTACGTCGCATGGCATTGACTTCAATCCACTGCATCATAAGCTCAATCTCGCCACACTCGACATTGCGTAGCCTCAAACACATGTTTTGGGTGACTTTTCCGTCCATCCAAATAATTTCGCTCTCTTCTATAAGACAGTTTTCTCGGCCTGGTATCACTTTGGTGATCACTGTTCCGTCTTTCATAGGTTCTTCATTATTTGTCACTGAATCCATAAATGGTGTGATATCAACTTCAGCATCTCCCATATTGTCATCAAAGAACATGTCACTGTCATATACTTTCTGCATTCAACTTCAAAGTATTATTACTGATACAACACAGCTTTATCTTTACCTACTGCATAGCGTATACCCATATATATACGGATTAACAAGCAATACTTGGAACCAATACTTACAAGTTTGAGTGGTTCAATTGGCTCTGTAGCATAAAGAGTGAGTTCTTCATCCCACACTGGATTGACGCTTTTCTCAACAGCGGCCGTCCTTACTTTCTAGATTACAAACTCCATAAAATCAGTGGAAAGTACTTCTATTGCATATAGGTAATCTTATACAAAAAAAAATGTAAAGATAAGATACGATAGCCAAGATCTTCAAGATGTTTCTAGGATGGTTGAAATTCAATATTGATGTAGGATTGCTACATTCATTACGACACAATTAAGATCAACGCGACATAACCAATAAAATTAATAAGTTCGATATTAATTCCATTACATATGTTCAAATATTATTAGTCCATGAATAACAGAATAATAAATTTGAATTGACTTTTGTGATCAACTTCAATCATGTTTTCGGATGGGGACTTGTCATCCGCCCCACTTTCCCATCACTCTGGGCAAACGGTTTTACACCAAGTTTATTGTAAACCCATCAATTAATTTACTTAATTAACCCTAATTTTATACTAATAACTTACACTAGCTACCGTGATTGGGGTTAATAAGGGCATCAAGGTACTTAATTGATGGTTTTACTGTTTTTCACGAGACTTACTCGTTTTCTCCATTTTAGGACTAAAGCAAGTGAAGCAGCAACAAGGGTGTTGTTGCCTGTTGGTACGATGTCATTTTAACATTTCATGTATAATTATACTTGTACAAGCCTGGAAACTATTCAATCCAAGTATACAAGGAAATTAATTACATTATACGATTAATATGTGATAATCAAATCGGTCATCGGAGGTCTATTTAGTATTTACAATCCATAAGAAACATTGAACGAGACATTTAATGTAGGCAAAAAAAGTCAACGGGTTGTTGCAGTGACAGCATATCATTATATAACCCTTGAAACACTTAAACGTGCTATAGACAACAGATCAAAAGAAACCATCTTAAATATAATCATTTGGAAATTAATACCGAGTAGTCTTTTTTTTAAGGTGATTTGAAATTCAAAAGTGTGTTCTAAGTAACTTGATTAGAAGACCGTATGTATGTGTAACAAAAATACTATTGAAAAAAAGATGATCATCGAACAAAAAAGAAGAATTAAATAGAAGATTGGGACGGGAAATAAAGTGGAAGAAGGAGAACCTGATCTCCATGCCAAACGACGATGTAAGGGTCACTGGTCGTGACGTCACGTACAGCGAGACCGATACCACGTTTGACCGTAAGGCGCAGCAGACCCTTAATCGTCTCTAATGGAACACCAGACATTGCTAACTTGATGAGTTTATATTTCAAAGGATGTTTTATGGGTAACTGTGGAAGAACACATAAGGTGTATATATGCTTGTTGATGGCTTCAACATTAAGGCTGATGTCTCCATGATTAATTAATTATTATTGTAATAATAAGTCTCATGTCTTATTTAGATTAAATATTCTTGCGTCTTTTTCTTATTGGCTTATCAATAATGTCCAGCCTTTTGCTTGATGGCCTTGCCAAACATTATTAAATATGCATAATAAATGACACAGTTAGTCAATGATATTCAAGGGATACTTCAGAACTCATTCACATGATCGATTGTGTATAAAACAGATCGTTTTTGCCGGCTTGGAGAATTATCTTGAACTGGACCATCAATTATGTAACATTATTTAATCATAAATTAATAATATTGAATCGTAAGTAAGTGGTACTTTTATACCCAAACATGCCTAGTAGAAGTATCCCAATTTTTTTTTTTTTTTTTTGAAGTAATCACATTTTAAAATTTAATTATCCATATATATTGTAACAACAACCCAATTTTTAAAACTAACTTAAAATTTCTAAGTAAATTGAAACATATATATGTTGAATATTCTGAAAATAAAATTGCTGTAATTTAAGGAATAAAAACTGAACTTAATTCCATAGAGTATCAGAGGAAAAAAGGAAAAAAATTGGATAAACAACAAGATTAATTCCCCATAGAATGACTCACAAAAGAATTAAAATTACTAACAGGCTTAAACCCAATCAGAGGATTTCACAAATTGAAATTTAGGCCTAAGAACACAAACACAGTTTTCACACAAGTTTGCAGAGGTTGAGAATAAACTGGGTTCTTTTATTCAAACATAATCTACCTTTTTTTTATTTATTTTTTTTAATGAAAGAAAACTAGATTGATCCTCTTGAATAAGATCAACCTATTTCATCATTTTGGATGAGAGGGGAGAGTGAAAGCCAATGACTTTCAACCCACCTCGAAGAAGAAAGACACGAATGCCCCAAATTGGTCATAAAGTCATCTACTTTGTTGACCTCACAAAAACAATGAGTAAATTTTACTTCCGTGAAAGAAGAGAGTTCGACCTTAATATCAGCAATTAAAGAAGATTTTCCAAGGTACCTTTCACGCCCCGTGAATCAAGTTAATAACACAAAAATTATCTCCTTGAACAGCTAAAAGGTTAAAACCCAACGTTTTAGCTGCAATTATGCTTTCTCTAAGCGCAAGAGTTTCAGCTAAAAGAACACTAACTTGACCACAAGATTTAGCACCTAATAACAAAATTTTACCATCACGATCTCCAATACTAAAGCCTAGAGCTGCATTTTTGTCATCCCGTTTTGATCCGTCGAAATTGATTTTAAAAAAATTATTTGGTGGCTTATGCCAAACAATATTATCATTACAATTACAAAAACCATGATGTCCATGCTTTGGATCCGTGTCCTTATTATCCAAGTCCTAATACATAAGAGTGAACCATAAGAGCAGAGAACTAAAAATGGCTTGTGTAATTTTATTGTACATCTATTAGGACGTTCTCAAAAATAAGTTTATTTATAATAAACCACAAGCTCCACCAAATAAAAGTGGTCATTTGAAAAGATTTAAGGGTGATAGAGTCCTTAAAAGGATTCAATTTTTCCACGAAACTTGAAAAATGATAGTTTGTATGATAGTGATAAAAGGTAACAACCTCGGCAAAACCAACAGCTTGAGAAATAATATGCAACACGAGGCAATTAAAGGTGGTCTTCATCTTCTTTGTGATGATTACAAAGGGTCCAATGGACAGGCTTAGAAACATGAGAACGCTGAAGACGCTTCCTCGTAAGAAGTCCATCTAAAAAAAATTCCATAAGAAAAACTTAATCTTAGAAGGGAGGTCGCATTTCCAAATTCAAGCAAATTTACGTTCGTTGAGATTGTCATTATAGACCCCTTAAACTAGCCAAACAGTTGACTTAATAGATAAGGATCCATCAAGTTATAAACCCATTCCATTTTATCAGGAATCTTCTTCCGAGGAATAGGGATATCAAGAATCTATTGAACAATACTCAAATCGAGAATAGATTTTAATTTTGTAGAATTCCATTGTTTATCAAGCATGATAAAATCAGTAACTATCAAGTTTTCTTGCACAAAATTTGTATTGCTAATGAGTGAGCGAATAGGTTCTGGAAAAACCCAGTTATCAATCAAAAATTGTATACTTTTTCCATTAACAATCTTCCATCTATTTCCTTTTCTAAAACACTCTCGAATAGACATAAGCTTACGCCACTGCCAGGAACTCCTTTGTGGAGGCAAGTGCTCAAAAAGCGAATCATTTTTTAAATACTTATTCTTTAAGCGAGACCAAATGTTATCATCTTCAGTTAAAATTTTAAATAGTAGTTTCATTTGAAATGCTTTATGTAAAGCTTCCGCTTTACAAATACCTAAGCCTCCTAAATAAAGGGGGCGACAAACTTTATCCCATCCCACTAGTTTAGACCCTTTACATTCGGGTGGTTATTCCATATAAAATCTCTACAAATTTTATCAACTTGTATATAAACAGAATACGGGATAAGAAAACTTTGCATTTGAAAATTAGTTTTTGAAATAAGATTAGCCTTAATAAAGACAAGCTTTCCCGCTTGTGATACGGAGTTTTATTTCGATTTGGACAATTGTTTACTCATCTTATCAATAATATCAGCAAAAGTGTAATTTGTGACTCTGCGGTCAATAATGGGATAACCTAGATATTCGCCTAGGTACACTGCTTCATTCATACCAAGTAAGCCACGGAAAGTGTCTTTTAAAGACTGACTAGTATTCTTAGTGCATTGAAAGATGGATTTATCAAAATTAGCATGTTGTTCTGACACATGACAAATTTTATCAAGGATAAATTTAATACTCTTACATCTCTGCAAAGTAGTTTTTGCAAAAATAATAGTGTCATCTGTAAAGGTAAGAAATAGTACTCTAGGAACACCTGCGCCAATGTTAATACCAATACAACTCTTAGGGTGAAGATACCTCGTTTCTCCACCTCCCACCAAACACCCAATGATTATTCGGCCGCATGTTTAACATACGGAGCAATTTTATAACATTTCGTAAATTCTTTGACAAGTAGTTTCTCAAACAGTCATGTCAACCTCTTGGTCGTCATTTACATGCTGATACGGTCGTTTTGGCAGTAATTAGAGTACATTTGGAGTCTGAGTCAAAAAATGTCTTCATTTTCTAAAACCGTCTTTAAAACTGAGTCGGAGTATCATAGTTTTATTTCCAAAATATTATTCTAAGGTTTTAAATCTGCAGATACCTCGTTTCTGCACCTTTAGCCAAACACCCGGTGATGATTGGGCCGCCTGTTTAATATACGAAGCGATAATATGACATTTCATTAATTCGTCAACAAATGATTGCTCAAACAGTCGTATCAATACCTTTGCTGTCATCTACGTACCGATATGGTCGTTTTGACAGCAATTAGAGGGCATTTGGAGTCCGGGTCAAAAACCGTCTTCATTTTTAGAAACCGTCTTCATTTTCTTAAAAACCATCTCAAATCTGAGTCGGGATATGTCTAGAAGTGCTAAATAATATCTAAATATTTTAAGATTTCAAAAATTTCAAGTTTTGAAGGAATATATATAACAAATCCTTTCCAAATTCTTAAAAAACGTAAAATCTTTGATGCTGAAGGAGAAACAGCTCCAAGAGAAGGACGTACAACCTGCTGCGCCTCATCCTGGTCTTGATTCAAGCAGTATCCAAATCTTTCCGGATTTCTTTCCGTATTTTAGTTTTTCCAAAACTATCACCTCATGATTAGTATAAATAGAGGCCGCTGCCTCACATATTTTTTACGCAAGTGTCCGCCCCTTCTCTTCTCTCTTTGCATTCTAAGACCACGTGCTATTGCTACGCGCCTACGTGCTTGAGCATTCTCGACCATGTAAGCCTAGATCATTCTAGGTACCAGTCACGTTTTGCATAGACCTACTGATAGGCTATCGCACACCTATTCAAAAATACCCTAGGTACAACAAAAGAATGTAGTATATAGGGGTCGAATTCAACAGAGACGAACGAATTTTTCTTTGCTAAAGTTTGGTAGTCTTTCTATCCTAAGGTCACAAGATGATAGATTGATTGATATGAAGTTATAAATAAAAATATTATTAAAACAAAAGCTATAAATAAATACAAAATCTATATGCGTTGTAAACAATAATATTAAAAAACATCTAGGGAGGTCGATTCATACATGCAAATTAACATCTGAATTAGTTATTAAACTAGCAAACGCAAATTATCATCTAAGCCAAAATATGCCCAGCTTCCAGATTTATGGCCTTAAATGGCCATAGTTAATGACTCGGGAATCCAAAGTTTTCATTTGTTGCGCCCTTAATTGACCGATAATGACTTGTTGTGTGGAAAATTCCTAGAATCCTGTGCTTCATATTTCCACATCTTCTCTTGGATTTCTTTTGGGCATCATTTATTCATTTGTTTACATTTTGACTTGGATATTCACTTGCGCCATTTCCTCACATTTTGATCATCTCCTTAAGTYTTTAAGCTTGCATGGCCATGCATGACCCAATCCATACTCTACTTAGCTTGTGTTCTCGATAATTGCTCTTATCGTGGGGAATTTAGCTAATAAAAGCTATATTTCCTACAAAACACGTTAAAAGCATACAAAACAACTAGAACATGATATTACCTCAAAAACACTTAAAGAAGTGCTAAAATGTCAAGTAAAATAGAGCTAATCTAGGAGATAAAAATGCATAAATAAAGTAATTATCACCTACCAATTTTACCATTACAATTTAATCAACTTTAATCAATCGTTTTTTCTTAAATCCTTTTTCCAGGGCATCTTCATTACATCTAATCGAATTAGTCAATTTCACTTCGTAAACATGTAAATCTGAGGGTGTAAAATCCCATTCGTATTTTATTTTATGTACTTATAATGATATAAGAGTCTACGCCATAAATCTACTTTCAAAATCATAGTTTTATTAAACGTTTTGACGAATCAGTAGGAAAAGATTGTCGAGAAGAATCGCATAAGCAGATGCGTCTTTTGGAATAGTTGCAGCATCTTCTGCTCCTCTTCCAGAGGCTCCTTGTCTGCTGCTGCGCTTCTTCTTCTTCCCCGAGTACTAATTGTTTCGTCCTTTTTCGTTTTATTCCGTTTTCTTTCATAAATATCAGTTTCCAAATTATTTTCTTTTATCTTTCGACTTAAATAGCATCTAATTCAATATTTGCGGGTTTTTGTCATTTATTTCAACCCGGATTTTCAATGGTTCGATTTTTCGCCATATCAAATCATTAGCATTCGACTTTGTATATGATTTTCGCCTTGTGACAGTCTCGTATATATATAATCTGCATTAACCACTTCAATTTCGAGTTTAATATCAATAAATACATCTAAATCAACCAACGAACAATAACAACCCGCGGTTCTGACTTTCACAGTCAGAATCCAATTCGAGAACAATCGCATAAGGTGATGCGCCTCTTCTAGAGGACGCACCATGTGATGCGCCTGTTGTGAGTTGGCTTCTGTCTCTGAACTCATTTCGTTTCGACGTAGCTTTTCTAATTAGTTTATAATTGACTATTTATCCATACTACCACTTTATGTTTCGACATCTTTAATCTTTCATTATATTTCCTTTATTTTATTTATTTCCTAAAACCCTTTCGACTTGTCTATGGCATTGATTCGTTCATCCTTTTTAATTTATTTTCTTTATTTGTTTCTTCTTTTCACAAGTAATGAATTTAAAAATCCACCTTGACTAATTAATTGTATGCTAATTATGTGTTAACCAATTTATTCTAACTCACATGTTAGGATTAGTCAATTACTTGTTGCATTGCATGCATTCTAACAAACAACCGATCGATTATAAATGATTTTCCCTGATCATTAGTAGATGCCGCTATCGAGGCGGGCAGGATTAGATGTTGTAATAAGAGTTTTCTAATATATACCCTCACCCCTTACTCAGATATCTGTAAAAACCAGTGTTCATTGGCATCGCGAGTCATTCCAGACATGGAAGGCTAAGGGCGACGAATTTTTTAGTGTTCATGTCACTAGTTTGTGTCTTGACATGATACGAAGTATTCGAATGGATTCAATAATCCCCAAAAATTGGTGGCGACTCCACAAATGCAGGCTTGTTCACACCATTCACCGGTTTCAATGCCTTTCAAATAGGTAAACTTTAATACCCGCCCTTTTTGGACCTTTGACTAGTGTTGACCGACCGTAACACTTGCCGAGTCTCGTCTGGTTCTTCGTGGATGGGTGATAGTTGAGTCACTCGATCTAGCTGTG
>VHZZ01000559.1:100849-133643 GCA_009801015.1 Silene noctiflora | reverse complement strand
CTTGGTTTTCTTGAATTAGTATCCAAATTTAATTATAATATGTATTGATTCGGTTATTACAAATTAAATTTATTCATTTTCATTTTTCAATATTTTCTTCGTTTTATTTAGGTATGTATAAGCTGGATTGTGGTGAACAGTGAGTAGCATGGGCTAGTGGTGTGCAGTTTATTAAGAGGGGCATGTCGGTTTGGTGGTGGGCTGGGCGGGGTTGATTGGTTGGTGTTGGAGTGAGAGGGGGTGGGGGTGGGGGTGGGAGGGTTGGTGGTGAAGCAGTAATTTATGTATATTTGTTAAAAAAATATTTTAGCTTTAATTTGGTTCTTTCTATTTTATTATTTTGTTTTTTATCTTACCGCAATAAGTTTTATCAATTGATTTTTCTTTTTGTCGTTTTTCTTTGTTTTTACGTGTAGTATGTGATTTTTTTTTTTTGCCCTATTTATTTTATTTGTTTTCTCCTCTTAATACATTTTTTTTTTAGGATAACTTGGTTTAGTTGAGTTTCCTTGGGTACATATTATCCTTGCAGCAGGATTTATTAATTTTGCTACTTTGTAGAATATTTGAGATAAATTATATGAACAAATAAGTTACATTATTTTTATAGTCTCTTTATGTATCCAATTTATTAAATTGAGGGGTATATAAATTTTACAAATGAAGTAAAATTAGAATAATGTGACGTGATTTTTTAATTAGAATAATGTGACGTGATTATTAGTATTATATATTTACCTTATTCTAACGAAACAAAACCTAAAATATAAAATTTACTCTCGTATTTAATTGTTGTTTAATTTGCTTTAGAATAAGAAAAACACATTTTAATGTTTGTGTTTAATTTGTAGTTAATGCTACAAATTTCTTAAACTTTTTCCTTTTTTTATAAAATGAAGATGATGTGGCTTTTTAAAACACTCATAAAAAAGGGAATAGTGTAATGTGATCAATTGTCATGTTTTTTTATTATATTTATAGATTTATAGATGTTTGAATATGTATCAAGGCATTTAGGTATCTTCAATTGAGTCACTAGCTTACGTATATTTCAACTAGGAATCGGTGAAAAATACACATATATGCAACACGATCATGTTTTTTGGGAGAATACTTACAATTTCTGTTTTGACTTTGGAGCATGACCTCAATAACATGCATATGTTCTTATCAATATAAAATTTTATATTAGTTTTAAATTCGTGTAAAAAATGTACGGGTCGTTTTTAAAGTTCTATTGGAAGTATATATTAATATTAGACGAACAATAAGATCAACCTGAACATAGGTAGGTGATGACACTCGTCTTGTTTCTTGTCTCGTTTTTCAAATAATATGTAAGATATGGGTATTAGATAATATGCATCCATGTTTCGTATTAAATATTATTTTTCATCTATATAAATGATTTTTCATTTATATTTGTAATATATTTTATCTACATAAAAAATAATACTTTCTCCATAATTTCCATCCCATTTCAATAAAATACTCCTCACATATATTAGAGAAATGGGTTGAAAACAATTGTGCGGAGGGAGTATATGATTTTTCGTTTATATAAATTTTGTAGGTTATATCTTCTCTATCAATTTACCTTAAATTTATAGATTTTTAATTTATAAATTTGTTACATATATTTGTAATTTAATATTTTAAGGTTCCTATTTTGCGTTGAAAATCATACTAACATTGATTTAGAAGAGTTTAATACAATTTAGAGAAATAAAATGTTGTGATAGATAGTGGAGTGAGGAATTTTATAACTATAAAATTTCAAAATTATTAGAAATAAAAGTATAAGCAAATTGTGTTTGGCTTGTGTAAAATAGTTTTCCTTTTTAAAAGAGGTTTATTCACAAGTTATTTTTTGAAAAAGTTTTGGTTGTTTGACCATACTTTTCTAAAAGCGATTTCTTATAAAATTGATATGTTTGGCTTTTTTTTTTTCGCCTTTTTGGCTCTTTATGTGAAAAGTAGAAGTAGAAATAGTAAATACCCAGTTCTACTTTTGGGGGTGAATAATCAGTTTTGACTTTTAAAAGTAGTTTTAAAACTCCCTAATTTACACTGTTCGGCCAAGCTACTACTTTTTCAGTTACAAAACACTTTTAAAGTTCGGCCAAACAACGCCTAAATTATTGTTATGTTAAGGTCAATCCCCTATATACTAAAAGAATAGACGAACTTAAAGTTTTTCCTTCCAAAAAGTATCTTCTTAAATAAGGAAGTTAATGACAATTTATAAGTGCATTTACTAAACAAGAAAATTAATAATTATAATTTATTTCATTTAAATTATTATTTTTGCATCAAATTATATTATTTTCATTAAATTCTAAAGTATAATCTTTTCATTAAAATATAAATAAAATTTATATAAAACTATAAGTTAGTAAATCTTTTATTGATGCTATTATTTGAAAATGACTTACCTATACTACGTATAAAACAAAATTGTAAATCGTTTCATTACTTCCCTAACAAAAAAATTGAGAGAATTTACAAATTGGAATCATTAGTTTTGGATATAAAAAATATTTTCTTTAAAATACATTTCAACACATTAGTCAATGATCTTAAGTAATTTTCAATTTCAACCTTTTTTTTCTCAAAAATAAATACAATAATGAAAAAGATGAACAATTAATGAGATACCACTATTATATAAATAATTTATTAAAAATAAAAACTATATATATCGTGCATTTATTGCACGGGTTCTAAACTAGTTTAAAGAGTTCGTCTATTGTACAATCGTCGTCTGCACATATTTTGATGTACTTCTCACAAAACATGGTAATAGACTAATAGTTGATGACGAGTATTTTATTAGCGAGGGTACTTAAAGTAAACTAAGTAACTAACACATAATTTTACAATAATAATTGTGTAAAATCGTTTTACGGGTACAAAAAATAAAATGGAAGTTTCATTTGTTCAAAATTAAAAGTGAACAAAAAAGTGTCCTACAAAAATTAATTAAAATAGGGTGGTTGTTAACTTAGGGATAATTAAGTGGCATGAAAATGCATGCATGGGGGTGTATGTACACACATTGCATGCGTGAAGCAAAATGCCAAGTATATAAAGGATGATCATGTTTTAGCCAAGTGAGGATTGTGAGGCATTTATTTGATGCAGTTAGATGTAAGATCCCTTAGGGATAAGATGCATTGGCTTTTTGTAATAACTTACCCTCAATTTCTTCTTCTTTTTCTTTTAAAATACCCTTAATCTTGCAATATTTAAGTTATAAGAATTTTATGAAAATGCCTTCACGCCACCTATAAGGTTATACAGAACGTTATAAGGATATTCCACGTAAGGTGTATGAATGAGCTGTCAATCTTTTAGTTCTTCAAATAGTTTAGACAAAAAGTATTATTTTGATGAAGTTGGTCAAATTTCAAATTTCACTTGATCACCATCACCAAACATGCTTATATTTGAAATTGGATTAGAAGTTGATTTTAAACATTTAAATTTCTTCAATTGAAATTATGAAAATGAAATCAATTCCACATTTTTAAACATTTTAATTATTTATTGTTGTTGCTTCTATTTCTTTCTGAAAGTGTCTTCACGCCACCTATAAGGTTATACAGAACGTTATAAGGATATTCCACGTACGTAGGTGTGTGATTGTGTGAATGAGTTGTCACTCTTTTAGTCCTTAAAATCGGGTTTGGTCAAAAAGTATTATTTTGATAAAGTTGGTCAAATTTCAAATTTCACTTATCATTATTCACTAAGTGTGTGTTTGGCCTTACTTTTCAAAGTAATTTTGGACTTAAAAATATTTTTTGGCCAAACATATCACAAATTTAAAAGCTAATATTAGATTCTCAAAAGGTCAAATACCATATTTTTACCCATAAAAATAGAAGCATCAATTTGATGCTTCTGTTTATTGAAAACTACTTTTGAAAAATTAAGCTTAAAAAATAGAAACTCATTTTAAACAAACTAGGTCAAACATGCTCTAAACATGCTTATGAAATTAATTTGTCATTAATTTAAATATTTAAATTTCTTCAAATTGAAATTATAAAAATGAAATCAATTCCACATTTCCGAACATTACCTAAGTCGATCTAAGTTTAAGAACTAACTTTATAAAAAACAAAAAAATTAATTGTTGTTGCTTCTATTTTCCTATAAAAGTGTCTTCACGTTATCTATAAGGTTATATATAACGTTATAAGGATATTCCACGTAGTTGTGTGATTGTGTGAATGAGTTGTCAATCTTTTAGTCCTTAAAATCAGGTTTGGACAAAAAGTATTATTTTGATGAGGTTGGTCTAATACTCTAATTTCGAATTTCACTTGATGACCATCGTACCAGAACTGCTTATGAAATTGGATTTGAAATTAGTTTTAAACATTTTAATTTCTTCAATTAATATCATGACAATGTATAAAATCATCAATTCCACATTTTTAAACACTACCTAAGTCGATTTCTCAGTACACGATGAAATTATACTAGTAGAGTAGCATCTTTGTTGAGTGACGCGCACTAATCACATGTCACTGAAAGAAACTTATTTGATCAAAATTCCAGCTAACTTACTTTTTTTTTCAAGTGTTTGACAAGAATTGGAATAACTCAGCAGTTATTCTATCGTGAAATTTGTAGAATTTGTTATAAATTGAAAACAAAATGTACTTCATACGAGTATTAAAGAAAATTTATGATCGATTACACATAAATAAGGACTAAATGATTTATATTTAGTTTAGTTAAACTCTATATTAAAGAGCTATTTTTAAACTCCACTAGATGTCTAGATTAAACCAAGTATGGTAATAATAATAGTTAAAATAAAAGAAGCCAACTTTTCATCTACATGAACAAAAAGGCTATTAAGGTACTATGTTGAAACAACTTACATTTTCAGCCAATTTTTAAATCAATTTATCGATTATCAAACATCTTTTCAGCTAGTTATCAAATATTTCACTTATAAATCAATCATGTAGCAGCTATTTTTTTAATTTTCAAATTATCAAAAAGTTAATTTAATGTGAGAAGTGTATTAGTACATTTTGTCTCTTTTAAAACTGGTCATAAATTATAAATGAGAAAATTATTACATTTTTTCATCACAAACTTGTAACGTGTTGCACTGCTATGGTACCGATACCGGTATCACCCGTTCACCTTCCAGGCCATCTCCCAACTCCAACAAAATAATCACGTTCATTGACCTTTATATTAGTCAAGTTCTTTTGGCCTATATTTTAAAATAATATTTGAAAGAATAATGCATTAAGCTATTGTCATTTTCAAAATAGATTATTTAACTTTTAATTAAATTTTACATAATCTTGTGTACGTAAGTACGTTTTAGTCAAATCTGTGCACTATATGTCTATATCTATATATACCATTTGAAGTGTGAGAGTGAGGTTGAGATTTGAGACAACCAAAAAAAGCATTATGTTCTATGAACACTTCATTTAATTTCAATATTAAAATATAATACTCCGTTTAAGTAAGACTTACTTTATAGTGGTGATCATAACATGGATTTTTCACTGGTGGTCGGCAGGTTAGAAGGGTTATAACTTTTAATATCACTCCGAAATATAATGTACTACATGTTTTAATATTTCCGTTAATTAAATAAATTGATTGAATAATACTCTCATAAAGTCGATGACATACACAATTTACCCTTTTAACGCTATCATTTCCCCTTATAAAAACGAGAGAGTAGATTTTAACCTGTATTATGGAGAGGTTGAGGTAAAGTCAGAAAACACACTTTTGACAATGTCTTGACATTATTGTTAGAAGAACACGAAAAACAATATCAAGTAGATACAATAGAGGACCTCAGTTATGCCGGGAAGAAGCTCGATCCCCGCTAATTTTTCGTATTTCAGTGTAAGATTATCATCGGGTTCCATTGGTTCAATGATTGAGTCTTAAATATAACCAATACATGAAGTTAATAGTCTATACCTCGATTCTCTTATCGTTTACTCCAAGATCCACGACTGAGTAGATGGGCTTGAATTGAAGAGAAAGAAAGTGATATTAAAAAAGCATGATACTAAGGCATAGCTACATCCTTAGATTAATTATACTTTAGAACTTGAGTTTAAAAGGACAGCCACTTGCTGGCTTAAGATAGCAACATTTACCTGGGTCCTCAACTAACTGACCATTCCATGATAACTTTATATCACTCTCTTTATGTTGAAAACAAATTTACAAAGTTGAGGGAATTAGAACTTAATTCTTAGCCTTTGGTGATGGAAGTTGGGTGAAAAGGATGATTTACTGTTACTACTACTTTTTTTACTTGAATTAGAGAACTTTACATAAAGTGCAATTAGCTATATTAATGAAGGTATAAGATATTTAACTATCGTTGATGTTGTTTAATGTTTGTCGGATATCAGATGATACTGAGTTTCAATATCTTCATACTCATGTGAAACTCGATTAACATAATTATGATCCTATAGTTTTTATATAATATTTTTATCTGGCTGGTTGCCAGTGAATCCAACTCCATCAATCATTTTCAATAACTTAATCTAGATAGTATAACTGGACGTTCTAAATAGTAGATACAACATCATCAAGTACCTTAAACATCAATTCAGAACGATAATATTTATGGTTCTATAGTTTTTATATAATATTTTTATTTGGGTGACTGCCATTGAATCCAACCCACTAAAAGTTCTCAATAACTTAATCTAGATAGTATAACTGGACGTTGTAAATAGTAGATACAACATCATCAAGTGCCTTAAACATCAGTTCGGAACGTTCAGAATGATAGATATAAACAGTCTACTTATGTAAGTAATGTAACGATTTACATGTGTCATTTTATAACGCGTAATTATAAATGACACGTGTCACGTGTTCCGTTACAAGAAGCATAGTCAATTTAATCCCATCAACTTACAAGTTATGTCAATCACACTCACAAAATTCTATCCTCCCTATACATCAGTCAATTCTTGGTTAAATGGACACACTTTTAGGTCACAATCAAATTATCATGAATAAAAAAGCAATTGTTTTGTCAATCTCAATCAAAACCAATTCCTTGATATTTACTCAATTAAATAAGTAGAATGTTTCTCTTTTTGGTCGCAATCAGTTCATTTATAAGATAAACTCTACATGCATATTTCTCTCAAATTCTTTGCCTTTTGTGTTTGTGGATTGTTCTTAGTGGGGATTACCAAAGTAGGCTTGTATGTTCTTTGTTTTCTTTTATCATTGTATTACCAAAGTATATTGGGATCATTCATTGAAAAAGCGAGAAGCAAATGTCAACTAGTTTAGTTGAAAAGTTATGAGAGGTGGTGCTCGCCAGCATTGAAATCGCACTTACGACTCCTTTTACACCAAAAAAAAAATATAAACTAAGAATTATATCGCCGGTTCTTTTTTTAAGAGAAGTATCTCCTATCGACTACCAACAGTAGAGACAATCTTCTCCAAGGTATTGAAGACAGGTTCATGGATACCTTCTTTCAAACATCAGTTGTCTCATTCGTCGATGTTGAAATTTTGACCATTACTTTAGTAAAATACACTGGTTATTTTGGCGAGAAAGATTGATAGTCCATGAAGGTTCTCTGAAACGAAACATAAATCATGGGGTTGTAGACAACCATGGTCGTATTTTCATCGTAAAATGACTAACATCGTTAAAATGAACTGTTTGCATTGTAAATTCACTGAAATTATCTGAAAAAACCAACACAAATTCTTGTTTAAGGCAGATGTATTCATCTTAAGCTTAGGACTGGTTAGGTCACAAGAATAAGACAAAACAGAATGCATGGAGAAAAGTAAAAGATTCATCTTAAGCTTAAGACTGATTAGGTCGCAAGAATAAGACAAAACATAATGCATGGAGAAAAGTAAAAGATTCATCTTATATTCTCAAGTGGGATAATACTTGACTGAACAAACGAGAAAAATGAAATAGGAATGAGCAACAGGAACAAAAAGATTGGAAGGGGGTGGGGGAAGGAGGGACCCAAAATAAGTAATGCAAGTAATAATCAATAGCAACAGTAAGTTTGGCAAAAAAACATGTCAAGAGAGTGACAATTAGATGCTTTTGTTATCAGTAAAGTGGGAATAATAAGCAAGTATAACTGCATTCAAACAAGCAAAGCTCCCCTTACCTCTCATAGTCTCGAATCTAATTTATCTTGTTCGTTCAATCACATTATCTGCCTTTTTACTACCCTACCACGATGAGCTTTCAGTATCCCAGCACTTAGTTTAGTTCATATTCCGATCCAGCTCTCAAAACCCAGAGAGAGTTTCACAAAATAGCCGTACCCAATACCTGACACAGTGTTCCGCCCACTGGGCGCCCAGTAGAAGCTTTCCTGGTATAGTTAAGAACCCGAGGTTTCTATCGCTATGTATGAATAAACCGATGAGGATCAAACAGAGACAAATCACAGAATTACTGAAACCATTATTCAGGTGTACAGACCATAAACTTCCGACATCACGGAACTAATGTTAGTCGCATAGTGATGGTCAGAAAACAGTGATATACACTAAATAGTAAATACACTGGTACACTACACATCATCAGCTTCTATTGTACTTGACACTTACAAAAAAGGATGCAGCATAGATATATAAGTTCATTATACCTGCCTTGGTTAAGCTGAATCTTGTAATACAGTGCGAAAAGATCGCTGTTTTTCTGCCTGCCATGTTTGAACATCAAAATCTCCATAGTTGATTGAAAATCTTCTGTTTAGACGACAAATCAGATGAGGGAAAAATGGCAGACTTCCACGTCTGGAAAACAGAAACACGCCTTCTTCATGCACTAATCAATCAGAAGATCCCTTGCTTGCTAGCATCTTGTGATTTGTATTAACCCAACTACATGATTTACACAACTGGCTCTACTAAGAAGACTTCATTGTGCTACCTTCCAATTTCTCAAGTGTGTTAGCTGTGTATGCCACGTAACCAACGAGGTGAACTTGTCTTCCCCATGTTTGAATTATAATCTCCTACATTTGCAACAAAAAGGGGATCCCTGTCCTCCGGGCTATACTTGTCTGAAGAGGTCTTAGCAAAGGAGCCTCCACGCCCTTCTTGCTCCAATTCTTTGCTTAAATCCTCCATCGTCTTTTTCACAGTCGCTTTACTCATTTGTCCCGGCTCAGTGGTTGCTATACCAACCATTGTAATCCTCGGTAAAAGTGGACTATCTTTAAGTTCTTCATTGGTATAATATCCAGGTGACTCTACAGTCCTGTGAGAATGAGGAAATGTAGTCAGGAGCGATGGCTGAAAATCTGAAATTATCCAGATGAGAAAATCTACATTGTGTGAGCCAACATTTTCTCAAGGGATTCAGAGATCAATGCGACCTTAAAATTACCTTCTTACAACTACATTCACTCCCGCTATAATGCTATATTTTACATTTTTTGTTTCTTAAATGCCTGGTATTATACGATGACATCACAAAGCCATGTCTACTTCCTACTTCTAAGCTTCAGACTTCCGATTTCATTTTTCTGCTATTACCTTCAGACTTTTTTACAGTACTGCCATCAGACTTTTTCCCATGATAAGAGACAAGAATTACCTTGTATTAGCCTCTTTCTTGCATTCACGAGGTTTCTTCATCCACGGTGGTCTCAGCCAATCTCCTAGCGGAAAACTATGATCCGCTTGCTGCAAAAGAGTACCTTGATCTTCATTTTCTGGTTCCAGCTTTACAGAAGAAGGATGTTCTTGCAATTTGTTATGACTTTCCATATTCGAGTTAGTAGAAGCTCCCAATTTTGCCACTCTTGACCAGGAAGCAGCACTCCTGAAAGCAGAAAGAAAACCCAGAAACAGTTAGCTACTTGTAAATAGACTAGCAAACGGGTCATGCAGATAAGGTCGAGAGCATATCATATTTGGGTCATTTGTTACGGGTCAACACTCAATCGGGTCACTTCGGATTGTGGCTATTTAAGGTTCTTGTTTCCAATTATAGTCATTTTGGGTCGTGTACGTGCGCTGTTTTCAGGCCGGGTCAGTCCAGTCAAGTCTATTGAGCCATGTGCCCAGGTCTACTGCCAAATAAACGCTTTTTCTGATCTCTTCCCAAACCATTTTTCCAGCAAAGCTGTTATCATCATTTGGACATTAGTCACACTTCTACTTTGAAACGAAATGAGGAAGCAAAAGTCGAACAGAAGCATCATGTAACGTACCTCCTCTCAAATGAATCAACTATATATGGAAATTTTGGCTGAATCCCAGTTGCCTTCCTCAACCACCGGTTCCCCAACAATACTTTATCAGCAGCATAAAGGAGTTGCATCTCTGCAGCCTTTGATATGACACTTAATGGTATTCCAGACTGTCCAATTTCATCCATTAATTCCTGAACCTGTTGATAACATCTCTTTAGAACTCCAATAAATAATTAGTTTTCATAATTCACAACGATATGTCGCGTTTAAGGAAACAGTAACGGGATTTTGGATCCTCTACGGCATGAAAAAATATCCTAACAGCTTGCTTGCTAAGTCTACGTGACATATAAGATGTATCTCTGCCCACCTCTGTCGACTCCCATAAGCTATCAGCACTCTCTTCAATGGCCTCGGCTGGAAAGCTATCATCAATCACTTCACCTCCCCGTTGTACATATCGGCTTTGAATCAAAGAATGGAAATGCTGATCAACGGATTCCTCGAGAATATTATCCAGCACGCTTTTGTCAAAAAAATATGGAGTATACCTGATGACAATAAATTTTGTTTTTAATAACCAGATTCCTCACAAACTGCAATGTTAGAGACTCAGGGCTGCTTCACCCCAGGTGGTTTGAAAATTCACATAAACTTTAAATTTGATACCCAAGTTTTTGGAAACGAAAAGTGGAATGAGACAGAATAGAAAGGACATGAAGGAGAAGAGAGGGGAGGATGATAATTCCTCCATATGGCCAAGCAAGAAGGGGACGCGGAGAGAGAATCCATGAAGTCATGAAGGAGATTGGACTTGAAACCTATGTTTCTCTCAGTCCTCGTACATGGTTACATGCCTCGAATTCAGTCAACTGGTCCATGGGCTGAATTATGCATGTTGGAACCAAATTTGTTAGGTCGACATGGTGCTTTAGAATTTAGAATTGAGCCCAATATTGTCTACGAAATCAAATCTATTCCTCCAACGGAATCAAATCATGTGCCACTGCTTCATATTAAGTAGAGTAATATCATCCTACACTTAGACATGAGTATGATACTGAACCCTTCGTTTTAAGCCAAAAACATGAGACTTCTCATAAAGTAGCTCTGTCCGGCACATGGAACCAATGAACCGAGGATGAGCAACATATACAGGGTGTAAAGGAGACATCCAAAAGTGGAATGAGACAGAATAGAAAGGACGTTGGATCCCCTCTTGGGCTTAATTGTTTCTTAGAGAAGTGTTGTTGGATCCTTCCCACTAACTCAATCCCCTTCCTCCCTCCCTTTCCCCATCCAAATACGGTGCAAAAGTATATTCATTAATAGAAACTTAAAATGATATAATCAACCCACTCGCCTCCCTGCAATGATATGGCCATCAAAAGAGAAGTAGGAGGAGAAAGAGTACAAAGAAGGGCAATCAATCTCTAGACAGGACGGCTAAAAGTCTTCTTACACTATTTCTAAAAAATGTTTCTAAAATTAAACCTACAATTATAAAAAGCTATTTCCACATCAATAATGATTAATGAAATACATGAAGACATACGGTCACATGTCCTGATGTCTCCTTTTTCATATTGGTCTCGATGTAGTATTAAGCAAACCTCAATGATCTAATATTCACACCCACAAAACATGATTAATTAAACGACATCAAGTGAAGAGCAGCGATTTGAAGACCTATAAAGTTCTTACATGAGAATGTTCAGTTTTGAAGTTATGTCCCTCTTGTTTTCAACATCAGTAATAAACCTAAATCTACCATGATTAAATCCCATACTGCAAACAGTAACAATAGCGAGAGCCTAGATATATAATAGATGTTATCTCTCCCATCAGCTACTATATTTGTTATACTCCATACTACAGAGGTGGAAAGGGAAAGGATGTAAGAGAGGAAAAACGGACGAAACTGAAACCAAATTCACATCCTCCATGTGATTGGTTGTCAAACAAACGCCAAACAAATTTCTACCTCAACTTCAAAAATGATGGTGAAGGTTGATTACTGATGGCAGTTACGGGGACGTAGCGGAATTGGTGGTGCATTTGGGAAGTTTCTGTGACAACCATAGTGGTTTACGTATAGGAAATGAGAGACCTAAGTTCCCCTTCCCTGAAACCACCAAACAAAATGACCTCATAATCTCTATATCAGTAAAAGAACCCCTAGAAGATCCTTCTTAACTCAGTCAACTTCTTCTGGTACCAAGATATATCAAAGGCCAGAGGGTTAGAAGTTGATCGTTGACAAAGAGCATGACATTGCGCCTTTTCAAGCCTTTTCACATTTCACTGGCGTCTACTTCTTTTACAATTTACAAGCATACTCCGCAAGTATAATTGAGGCAAATAATAAGTAGTATCCTCCAATCAGTATAGAGTTTAAACTCTAGTTAAGTGAAATTCCACCACGTCCCTCTATCAAATAGTTTCTTTATTTGATATATTACCATATAGTCGACAATCCTGAAATCATCTATAAATGAACTTTCGGTAATGTGCACATAGAAATCAGATCTTCTTGAGGACACATCGGGGACTACTGTTTTACTATAAATGACAGAATCAACATACCACTTAACTCCTTCTGGGGTTGCTATAGCAATATCCAAGTTTTGGGCAGAGAACACAGGAACTCCATCAATGCTCCTACCACTAGTTCTTTTATTTCCATTCAACAGTTTGCTAGCTGCCTTGACCTGAAATCAGTGGAGCCAACAATAAAAATCTATTTCACGTTATGTGCTTAATAGATACTAACTCCAACAACAAACTTCTGATTGTTACCTGTTTTGCATTGGGAACAAACTGAAAAAGATGAGGCTTCTCCTGTAGATGGAAATTACATCAATAAGTTCAGAATTCAGTGCAAGGGAACATTTAATCGCCCACCCGCCAGTTCTCAACAGAAATGGAGATGGGGAGTCGTGCCAATAGCATAAAAAAGAACATTGCAGGAACTTTAACACTCAAGTTTTCGTAAATCTCACAATTCAGAGGGTTTGGTCCAACAGTGATTGACTAAATAAGTTATAACCCCATTAGTAGTATAGGAGACTTTCCTAGGCTAGCTGGACCCTTCTGTATCCTCTTCATAAGCAATAGTGCAAATCTCAACCTTATACTAGCTTAGTCTTTAATAAACTCACACATCTCATCTTACTCATTCCCTCATCCACGCATCGCATCCTATTACAGCCTAAATACTTTTCATCGGATTTGTATTCATAACTACATGATTGTTTCCGCACTACGATTACACACATCAGATGCACAGATCATGCATACACACACAAAAAAAAAAGTAAAGAAAAAAAAAGTAACACCATACCTTAAAATGCTCATATGCTAAATCAAGTCGACAAGATCCCACAATACCACTGGGTATGTTCAGTTTTTTGACGTATGAAACTGAAAAGATAAGAACAGTTAGTAGAGTATCCAAAGCAGCTGAAGTAAAGAGATATCATGTTATATACACCAGACACTTTGCCACTACAGAAAACAATTGAAGAACATTTGTATAAGATTTGATTATGTGAAGTGTGAACCATCTACGTCATTATGTATATACTGTGAAGTGTAAACCCATTATTTGACCCTCAGGGTATCGCAAATCAGCATATAAAGCGAACAAGACCCCTTACAATGAGAAGGACCAAACTAAAATTGGAGCTGCACCCACACCTGCATCACCCAGGTCCATGAAAAAACGGAAGACAGGACCAGATTCATTTTTTACTACTGAAGACAGCATCTTCTTCATCCACTCCGGTGCTCTGCATATGCATGGAACAAAACAGCAATAGCACTCATGTAAGCACACGCTAAAGTGAACAAATAAATGGGAGAATAATGAAAAACAACAGAAACAATGCTTCATCTTCTCCCTCCTTCCATCTTCTCTTATCTCAGTGTCCTTTGGGGTGCCTAATTGATATTTTTTATTAACCATGTAACCATTCTTGATTAGCGCATTCAATGCTTTACATAAGAATTCTCACTAGTATGCTTAGACTTCGAACCCTTCAGATATCAGTCAAAACTCGTAACTCGTAAGGCAGGGAGAAACATCTTCAAATCTCAAATGTAACAACAGGTAACATGGAGAAAACTAGGGAAAAACAATTTGACAACATGAAGCACGATTATTTTTGGTCCAGTAACACAAAACCTACGAAGAAACAATTATCACGATCGGAGAAATAAGGAAGAGTGGTTTTCATCAATAACACATTCTAAGACCTATATGACCTCCGTCCTTTTCAAGGTTGAAGCAAAGTTGAAGCTTCAAATGTGCATGATCCAGGAAAGAGTAGATTACTAGTGTGGTAGTGCCTAAATACTACTCCCTCCATACACCAATGATCTTCCCACTTCTCTAATATATGAGAGGAGTATTTTAATGAAAGGGGAAGACCATTACTATGTGGAGGGAGTACAAACTCATCATTATTACCAAGAACAAAACTACAAACCACTACACGCATATGTGAACCAGGAGAATCATGACTTCAGTAGAAAACTGAAAATAAGTGGTATACTTGTCAATTGTCATATTGACCAACCTAGCTTCAAACTGAAAAGGCGGAAGGCGGCACGTATATATGGATAATAGTATAGGAGTACATTATTATCTAACATATAGGCTACTTCAAAGCTCAGATTGCAAAGGGTAAGATCCTTAAGAGTTAGTGCTCATTGAAATACAGGACAAAAGCTCCCAAACCAACAATCAGTGAGCAAACATGGACCCGAGCTTCCATTTGACACTTTCGGTGGCTTATACACTTCACACTTGGGTAAAACTAATAGTTTAAAACATGTAATTCACTATTTGTTGCGTGATATCAAGCAATTCAATGGCCATATCAAATAGAAATTCCTCAATTCAACTACGAAGTGACAGCTAATTAGTCGAAAGTCCAAGGAAGCTCACCAAAAAAAAATGAATCTACGGAGTTATACCCTTATGTGCATGTAGATGTAAATAGAGATACCTCATATCCCACCAAAACAAAATTTCCTAAAATTATACTCCGAACTGACAACATAACGGAGCATGTTATAAGGAGGTCTACTGCCTATAACAATGATTATTTTTTCTTTATATCCTACAACTTAATTGTTATCATCAAAGGGACAAATATCATCCCCCAATTGCGCGTAAACCTCATAATTCTTATACTCCAGATAATGTTCTTAGAATTCTAGACGTAATTGTTGTTACTCGTCATCCAAAACAACTGCATTATGTTAACCTACCAGATAAGGCTTACTTATCCCCCCATTACCCCGCAATTTGCGAGACCCCTTGACACACTAAGGTAATGTTGTCGCCGTTGTTGCTCTTCACCACTTTCCGAAACCAACGTTCTCATAACAATTAACTACACAACCCTAACAAGCTCGAGTATATAAGAAAAGCATAATTCAACAAAGTACTCCTGTCTCATTCATTTGTTTACCTTTGGTTAAAATACCTCTCACAAAGAAAGAAATAAAACGGTAAATAAATGATTGGGACGGAGCGAATATTAATAAGAAAAGAAAGTACCTTTCAGAAAACAAGGGAACATCAAAATGGGAAGAAACAGCCATAAGACCAGTACCAGTAAGGTCACACATACTAAACACCTGTCCAACAAAAGCGGGCCCACCGGTACTACTTCCTAACCCGGTACCGTTTCTTCCGGTGGATTTCAACCCGCCAATTCTGACCACGGAGGGGAAATCCGACCCGGGTGAGTCGGGTTTGGAGCGGAAGGCCGGTGGGTCATTGGGGGTTGACTCGAATAAAGGGAGGAGTAGAGGTGGTGGGAGAGGAAGAGGAAGGAAGAGGTGAGGCGGTGTCGTTCTGGGTGGGGAATTGGACGGTGTCGTTTTGGGGGTGAGGAAGGAGGTTATGTTTGAGGCTGTTGTTTGGAGAAAGGTGGTGATGTGGTGGAAATTGTGGTGGTTGTTATGGTGGCTGTGGTGGCGGTGTCTTGGTTGTGGAGCCATGGAGAAGGATGGAATATTTTACATGACAGGTGGTTTGGTTTCGTTTGTGGGAGAGAATTTAGATGTGGTTGTCAGGTTATGAGCTCAAGTTGGATGAAGTTTTGAGAATAGTTGATTGATTTAGCTACAGCAACCGACCTGATAAACCCGACTCTAACCTGAACCATAAATCATGGACACGAGTGCACGACTCAATTTATATGATTGATTTTGGATGATGAATTATCTCATCTAACTCACTAATGCGGAAGTAAATGGGGTATTGATTTTGGGTGGTAATTAGTTATGTATGGGTCATACCTTTTTATTTTAACGGAATTACTTTTTCACATACGGACTTTACTCTTTCACATACACTTTTTCATTAAGTTTCCATATCATACCCTTTTTCTAACCTAGACAAATTCAAGCTTATATATTATCCTTTTCYCTAAAATCAAATCTAATTGTTCCAAAAACTTGAATAATGGATTATAATTCTCCAACTGGTGAAGTAATTTTATGTTTATAACAATTATTAATATTTTTTATAGGAATTATTAGGGTTTGTTAATYGTTAATTAGTGAAATTAATGGTGAAAGAGTATCAATTTTTATCAATAAAGGCCTGCAAATGGGAAGATCGTTGCGCACTGRCCAACAAACTTTAGTGCTATTTCAACTGACCTTATCAAATTAGTTCAGAATGCWGTAACTCTTGCTCAAGTGAATAAAGCGTTTCGTCATCATCAGTAATTTTTTTCTTCATGTAATTTGCTCTTGTCGAAATGATGGATGCATATATCTATATAAAGATGTCTCTACTGTCACATTCATTCACGATAGATGGTATCTTCGTCATCTATCTTTTAAAAATAAAAGCCTTTAATATGTGACAAGAGTCTTGAATCAGACGGTCGGCGTTAGGTCCGTCGGAGAAAGGTCTGCCCACGACTAACCGGAGGTAGTGACCGGAGGTGGTGAACGGAGGTCATGTTGGTGACTTTTGGTGAAGGAAGATGAGCGAATGAAAAAATGACAAGGGTAATATTGTAAAAGAGGTATGTGAAAGAGTAAAATCCGTATGTGAAAAAGTACGACCCTATTTTAATGCTTTCATCTACTCTTTCATTTTTATTCAATTTTTTCTCTCAATTTTCTCACTATAACTTCCATCATTCAATCACCATTTCCCGTCAGCCACCATCCACCACCCTCACCGTCGTCTCCCATGCGTCACCACTTCTGACGCCACCGCCCAACCACTTGCTCAGACCACCCCTCACCCACCCAACTGTCTCGTCATATTGCAGCCACCGTTATACTTACCTTTTGCCCCACATCCCCCCCCCCCCCCCCCCNCCCAATACCTTAGACTGGACTTATTGCTCACCCTTTCCTCCACCTAAACCCGCACTCCCCTTCCCAACCCAACCAAATCCCAACTGCCCAAACCCCACCACGATCCACGTCAGACCTTATCGGCAATCGACACCTTCGTCATATTTTCGTCTTCGTCAGCCCCCTCTCTAATCACCCCAACCACCCTTACCCTTACCCTTACCCTTACCCTTACCCTTACCCTTGCCCTTACCCCATGAACCCTATTTTTGATAACCGATAGTTTCACCTAACCTTAATTTCATTTGTTCTATTTAATTTGATACCAAATAAATTAATGCAAAACTAATGAAGTTAAAATTATTGTTAATAGGAAAATTAAAATCTATGATTATGTATACTTGTTTTTGAAGATTTGATTAGTTTTAAGAGGAAGAGTAAAAGGGATAATTTGTTTCTTTGCTTTTTAGAACAAGGGCAGTGTATGGAGAAATTATGAAAAAAGGTCCATGATAGAGTAAAACTCGTACTCCAAAGAGCAACTACGTTAATCTTTGTCAGTACAAATTTTACGTATGCGCATTTGACAATTTACCCTCGTCATTTCATTTTCCTTCTCGGGCTCGTCTTCTCTCCTCTCATAACCAATGTCTAAAAAAATGTTAACGACACTCAATTGTATTATAATGGATTGGTTTTTTTTAAGCCTCATAAAACAATACTTGATACTTCCTCCATCCCAAAATAATCTTTCTGTTTTGACAAAATTTAAGACCTTTGATCATTAGTAAGAGTTAAAATAATAAAGCCTATAACTTTGTGGTAAAATATTTACATTTACCATACAAAAATCTAAATAATTTGATTAGAGCGGACAAAATTGACCAAGATTATACGCCCTACAGTTGAATAGATAAATAATAATGACTTAACCTATAACGCTTATTATCGCATACTAAGCTTGCGAATTAGACCAGTGGAGGTTAAACTTTGCCATCATGACCCAAGACCAATCCTTGCGAGGAGGTAGACCGCGGGGGGGCGATCCATCAAGTTTGGCCTGGTCCGGATAGGAAGAAAACCAAGCTTTTTCAACGAGTCAGTTGGGTGTAACGGGTGGCGGTTCGTGTTTTCCGTCCCCAAAGTCGAGCTAGAGAGGGCTAATATGCAGTCCTGACCTCTCTATCATATACCGATCGTTATCTCTACACAACTTGACAATAAAACCACTATCTCACTCAACCTCGTAATTACCCAAATATTTACAATTCCAAATGAGCTACGAAATACTACAACTCTGTTATTTTAGGCTAAATGGACTTGGATTGAATTGAGCTCAAGTGAGTTGAACAGAGCTGAATTGATGTTTTTTTCAATGAATAGAGCTGAAATAAATTGAGGAAAATAAAAGTAGACTGAGTTGAAGTGATATGGGTTGAATTGAGCTAAAATTAAGCCGAGAAAACATAGCCTACTTCCGACTCGATTAAATCAAATTACGAAACCCAATACAAGATCTCTATTCTCTTCCTGATTGGGTCAAGTGACACGAATCTGTGAAATAAAATCACCCTAATTAACAAAACCATAACTCTCTCCCAAAAATGGAAAAACCCCAAAAAATGAAATAAAATCTCAATAAAACCCATTTTATTACACAAACAAAACCCCCCATCAAATTGCATCCCCTGCTTTATCCAAGGTAAAATTTTCATTTCATTATCAAATTTTGTATTTATAGCTCAGTTTTTAATAATTTCAATTCTACATTTTCAACTTGCTGATACATTTTTACCATTTTTTTGTTAATTTTGTTTGTGTAATTAATGATAGTTTTTAGAATTTGGGTAGGTGGGTATGTGAATTGAGTAAAGTTTGCATTTATATTGGTGCCCAGATCAAGATCTTGGGGAATTAAGGTTAATTATGTATCAATTTGAAGTGATTATTGAAGTGTTTGGTAAAAAATGTTTGTAAAGTTGTTGTCTTTGATTGGTTGAATTGTATGATTTATTGTATTTGGATTAGAGATTAATGTGGGTTTTAAAGGGTGCCACAATGTCTTATGATTTCGGGTTGAAATCGAGTTTTTAGATGCTAATGTTAATGTTAGTGTGCTTGTTTATTGAAATGTTGCTTGGTTATGTTGTTATCACATTTGAAGAGTCTACATTTTGTTGGATTTGTGAATAGTTTATTGGACTTTATTCGAATCAGAAATTTAATGGCTTGAGAATTGGCTAACTATGATGCTCCCTTTGTCCTAATCATTTGTTTACCGTTGATTAAAATAGGCCTCACAAAGAATAAGAAATGTTAGACAAATGAATGGGACCCAGGGAGTACGTTGTAATTAGAAATCAACTGAAACGGAGAAGCAGACAGTTTGATTTTGTTTTGTTTTGTGCTTTTCTGATGTCTTTTAATGGTCTGAAATTGGAACATTTGTTGTATGTTTAGGTTTGTTAGTCCATGATGTCTTTGCATTTTTTTAGCTACACATGGCTCAATAAGCACCTGCTCGTGCATCTTTTAGCTCAATTTGTTTTATGCTTTTGGGTAGGGGGCTTCATGTCTGACCATTTTAGGCAGCGGTGAGCCATAAATTTGCGTTTGAAGTCATTTTGATTTTTGAGACTCGTTATCAACCGTTTTTTTGTTGTAATATGAGGTCTTTTAAATAAAATAATTCTCGATTAGCAACAGTCATCGTTTGTCGAATAACCTGTGGGGTATCAAGACCCCAGTAACCCACATGCGCATACACCACTCATTTTTAGGCATTGAAGGGTCTCTAGATATTAACTGTTGCTGACAGAACAGGGTCCTAGAGCTGTCAGAAAGTAGTTTGAAACCGTCTTTTTTAGTTGACGTTTCCCGTTATGACATAAAAAGCGGAGATGAGAAACCAATTTTTGCTTCTGTTGTATGAAATGTAACTTGCTTTTTGGTACAATAGACTCATTGAGTAGGTCTCACTTACATTGTTTCCTGACATGCATATACACTTTATGGTTCTAACAGATTAATTGTCCGCTATGATGGTGCAGGGATAAGTACTCCAGATAAGCATTATAATCTCAGAAAATGGCAGCTTCAGAAGAGAATAGTTCGTTGTTCCCTATATTCATTTTGACCATGATGGCACTGCCTTTAGTGCCGTACACCATAATGAAACTATGTCGTGCTGCTAAAAAGAAGTCGAAAAGCATACATTGTCAGTGTGCTGTATGTTCCCGCTCTGGAAAGTACCATAAGTCGTTATTCAAAAAGGTGTGTAGTCATTTTGGCCATCCACCATGATTCTCATGGCTCTTCTACATAACAATCACGCTACTTTTTGTATCTTTTGTGTGTTTATTTTTCAATTGTGCTTTGCAGATCTCAAACTTCTCTACTTGCAGTAACTTGACACTTGTGTTACTTTGGGTCATTATGGGCTTTCTGGTTTATTACATCAAAAACATGAGCCATGAGGTAGGCAATTTTTTTTTTGTTTTACTGTACAATTGATATATTGATGCTTAATACGGAGTAATACATATCAGCTTTTATGAATCTTTTCTTTCCCCTTTTAATTTGATCACTGAGTTAGGCGTATTTTTTTGAGAAATCGATTGCTTTATAGGCGCTTCATAATACATCCTAAGCTATTCTAAAGTATTTTTTCTTTTCTTTCGCAACATTATGTTGACCAAAGATTTCCCCTTTTAATTTGTTTCCTCTTGCTGGATATTCAGCTTCAAGTTTTTGAGCCATTCAGTATTCTTGGCTTGCAACCTGGAGCTTCCGACTCTGAAATAAAGAAGGCATATAGAAAGCTATCTGTCCAGTACCATCCCGATAAGAATCCTGATCCAGGTAGAAGCGGTTTATTTCATCACTTGTGCTGCTCAATATTTTCTCCTTTGTATATTCATATTTATTTATTGTGATATCTTATTTGGTGCGTAGAGGCCAACCTATATTTTGTGGAGTTTATTTCAAAGGCATACCAGGCCTTGACTGATCCTATTTCCCGTGAAAATTATGAAAAATATGGCCATCCTGATGGACGACAGGTACTTTTTTTTTTTCAAAGCCATTTCCGCATCTTCTTCTATCAGGACCTTAGGGCTTGACTACCATAATCAATTGCTACCTTGGATATTTTCAGGGGTTTCAAATGGGAATAGCTCTTCCGCAGTTCCTATTAAACATTGGTGATGGTGCGTCTGGAGGGATATTGTTGCTTTGGATTGTTGGTATCTGTATATTGTTGCCATTGGTGATAGCAGTTGTATATCTCTCAAGGTCGTCAAAGTATACAGGAAACTATGTTATGCATCAGACACTATTAGCTTACTACCACTTGATGAAACCATCTTTGGCACCAAGGTAATTTCATGGATAAACCTCATCATCTGTGTGTATTTACCACTTTGCGTTGCAGAATCCTGATATGATTGTCATTGAATTACCTTGTGTTACCGGTTTGAAGGCAGGGTTGTTCTTACGGCGTAGTGATAATCTATCTTTCTAGTTTACGGTGGTTTAGCTAATTCTCAATCATGTTATGGTCTTCGCATATATGCTGTAGTTAAATTATTAGTATTCTGCGAAGACCTAAGGTGTCTTAACTTGATTTTATGAAGGGGTTTGCTCTTAAGTGCATGTCAAGCTTTGTAAGCTATAAATATAAACATTTCCACGTCTGACTCAGTTTTGAAATTTACAATGTCGTATTTAGTATACGTGCTTATACATTGCATTTGGTTTTTAGCAAAGTATTGGAAGTCTTTATCAAGGCAGCTGAATACATGGAAATCCCAGTTCGGAGGGTTGATGATGAACCACTTCATAAACTGTTGCTGCTAGTCAGGAGTGAGTTGAATCTGGACAGCAAAAATATTAAACAAGAGCAGGCCAAATTTTTGAAGCAGCATCCTCAACTGGTTAAGGTATTTACAGGACTTATTTTCATCCCCGATGACTTCTGCACTAAAAAAGGTTTAACTATACATGATTTAAATGTCGTTGAATTCAGACACAATTGTTGATCCAAGCACACTTAACTCGAGAAACGTCTGGGCTACCACCAACACTGGATGGTGATCTGAAGCGCGTCCTGGAACTTGCACCTCGCTTACTTGAAGAATTGATGAAGGTTAGCTAAGATTTTTAACTCAAATTTGATACTGTATACAACTAATTGTGATGTATGTTGAATGCTGTTTAACGATTGATATATCACCATATTGACATTTGTGTACACGCTTTAAGAACATGTATGAACTCAATTCTTATCCTATGGTTGCTCTTTATACTCTGTTCCTGTCTACTCTTACCATACCCCAATAACTACCTACCAAGTGACGGCCTCCAGCAACCACCCTAGCTCCGCCTTTAACGACATTTCTCAACTCTTTTCCCCCTATGTTTTCCCGACTTTTCACATGCTCTTTCCACCTTAGCTGTCTCTTCTTTGGCTGGCTTTCCTCGCGACTCCCTCCCCAATACTAGATCTCAACTATGTTACTTCGACTCTTTACTTCTGAGACTTAACCCTTAAAGAATTCGACACTTCTCCTATCACAAACAGAAAGGGTGGGTGACATTACTAAGTAGAGAAAATGATTGGAGTATAGAACATATAATAATTATTTCATGATTTTATGCCTGTTGTTTGCAACGTCTTTCTATTTCACTTAAAGACTGAATATCACAGACTATCGATATTTTTCTAAAGATGTTTCCTTGGACCCATTTCCCGGGTTCAGTCATGGCGAGTCGGATTTATTCTCATTTAGTTTTAGCAGTTTGGGTATCTACTTTTTGTCAATTTTTATCAGCATAAAGCGACTCCCGAAAATAGTTTTCATATTTTCTTATTAATCTGTCTTGCATTTTTGCTTATCCATCATTCTTGTTTTTAACTTAATTTTGCAAATGTTAATTAATAAATTATCTGTATGCTTTCGGAACATTCCTCTTTGTATACTCTATGTATATTAGATTACAATTTGGCGTAAATAATGGATATGCTGATACTAAAGTTCGATACTATGGTTCAGATGGCTCTTATACCGCGCTCTGCTCAAGGGCATGGATGGCTTAGACCTGCAATTGGGGTGATTGAGCTTTCTCAATGCATCATTCAGGTATCATAATAATATTGTGACCTTAAACATGTTGCTTAGATTCAAGTAATGGACTTGTGGTACATGTGATTGAGCTTAGCAGCCTGATTTAGTACATATAGCTTCTTATGTTGTTATACTACGCATTCAACTTGATTTTGTTTTACTTTCTGTACATAAAGTTGGCCTGAGTTCAAAAATCTGAGTCTTCGCTCACCTGACTGAAGTTGGTATTCATGGATATCGCCACATAGGTGACTGGAGTCTAGTAGCTGCTTATGGCTTCAAAGACCAATAGAATTGAATGCACATATGTCCTTTTTTGTCATTTCATTAGAAGTAATTGATTATTGTGCTTAAAGTTTCATATCTTCGTTTGTCTTCACACATTCCCAATTACTTTGATAGAATAACTCTTCATAAATTCTGTTCATTTATTCATTATAAGTGGCCTAAATATGTGTCGTGCTACTGATATTCCGCATCAATCATAGGCCTCAAAGTCCAATAGCTTAGTAGTTTTACTTAGAGAAAAAGGTGATAGTTACTCTTTGAGGTTAAAGGTCACCCTTATTTCTTAGAGATATATGTTGAATTTTATATTTATTTATTAGAAATTTTGGTTTACTTATAATTTTGGTTTTACCTTAGCATTCAGAATATGGTTTACTTATATCTTGGGAGTTACTTTCAACTTTCAAAGCTGTTCTTAAGGAATAACAACATAATTTGGTTGCCATCTTCTAAAAAACTAGCTTCTCAGGCATCCACGAGGAAGAATAATGGATCACATCATAATAATGGACCAATAAAGTCCATCGTATTTTGTGTTGTGGTACATATCTTCATTACATATGTTAAGGACATGGAAGTTGTTATTTATTATATGGCTTTGAAGCCCACCCTTTAATTTGTATTGATATATTTGATTGATATTGATTTTCTTCAGTATAGTTTGACACTTTGACTTTGTGATTAGACCACATCATCTTAAAACGCAGGGGACAGTTACAACGGAACTATTTATGTCAAAAGTGGATAAGTGACCCTTTTAGCGTAAGAGGTGGCCTGTCTGACCTTAAAAAGTTATTGTCAGGCGGTTTTATACTAGACTTAGCCTACTTTACATTATAGATCAATTAGCTTGCGTGTAACCTAAAGCTCTTAAACTCAGGATGGTTAATGGTATTGTTTCTTCTGATTTAACAACCAAGTTCTGTTTAGGTCGTGTATCTTGTCATTCTCAAATCTTGTTTATGTGTGATCTCTTAATAGCTCTTTTTTTCTACTTTCTTTGTAGTAAAGAAACTGACATGCTTTTTATTTTTTGCATGATCAATTTGTGTGCAGGCTGTTCCTCTCAGCGCTAAGAAACCTGGTGGTGGTTCAACAGATGGCATTGCACCATTTTTGCAGCTTCCGCATTTTAGTGAGGCTGTTATCAAAAAGATTGCTCGCAAGGTTTGTTGGCATACATATGCACATCATTTAAGATTTCACTGTTAGTTATAAATGTGGTCGACTTATCCTGAGGCTTAGCTGCTTATAAGCAACGATGTGGCATTGCATTAGCTATTTAGAAAACTAGGAGTTATCTTGCAACACTTCTCTTACAGTATGGAAGTAGATATTACGTGGTAGCTCGTCGGGTTGTGTATAGACCCACAGGCTAACGCATGTACTTTCAGTGCGTGTTGGCCTTGTGAGTGCATTTTGAAAAATTCCAGGAAGCGACCAACAAGTACGATTAACTCTGAGTTCTCACTTCTCGATACATGAGCTCTCAAAAAGACAAGTGCACTTTGCTGGTATTGGTACTGCTATCAATCTCTTTAACCACTATGTGTGCTATTTAAATCTTAACCAAAATCCTTGATAACTTTGGGTATTGGATTGTAGAAATATTGATATACTATCTCAACGTCTATAGACTTTAAAACAGCAGAATGTAATTTTCCTTCTACATCTCAACGTGGCCCGAATTCTTGTATTTGCAGAAGGTGCGGTCTTTTGAGGAGCTCCGAGATATGAAACCAGAAGAGCGTGCAGAACTGCTGTCTCAAGTTGCTGGTTTTTCTGCATTTGAAGTAGATGATGTCGAGAAGGTACTTGAGATGATGCCATCACTCTCTATGGAGGTCAAGTGTGAAACTGAAGGTGAAGAGGGTATTCAAGAAGGCGACATTGTAACAGTGCAGGCTTGGGTCAAATTGGCCCGGCCGAATGGCTTAATCGGAGCCCTTCCCCATGCTCCTTTCTACCCAAACCACAAGGATGAAAATATCTGGTTTTTACTAGCAGACTCGAACTCTAATAATGTTTGGTTCTCACAAAAGATTAGTTTCATGGATGAAGCCACAGCCCTGACTACCGCTTCAAAGGCGATTGAGGAAATGATGGAGGTCTCTGGCGCCAGTTCGAGAGAAACCAGTGTAGCGGTTCGAGAAGCGGTTGACAAAGTCAAGAGCGGGTCTCGCCTGGTGATGGGTAAGTTCCAGGCCCCGGCCGAGGGGAATTACGCTATGACGTGTTATTGCTTGTGTGATTCTTGGATTAGTTGCGACGCCAAGACAAGTTTGAAGGTTAAGGTGATGAAACGAACTAGGGCTGGAACTAGGGGCGGGGCCATTGCCGAAGAGGGTCCTGCAATAGAGGATGGTGCCGAGGAAGAAGAAGATATTGAAGAGGAGGAATACGATGATGATTATGAGAGCGAGTATAGTGAGGACGAAGAAGACAGGAAAGATGCAAAGAAGAGGGCTGTTGCCAATGGTGATGCGCGTAAGAAAGATGAACACTCAAGCTCAGAAGGCTCCGATTCAGATGATGAGTAGTTAGTAGTTACACACTTCACAGCAAATTGTCAACTGAATAAAACTGCTTCCAAGCAAGCAGTAGGGTTAAATTTAGGTCCTCGTGATATTAGAACATTAATTTTCCATGTTCTCGACTGAATTCACACATTTTTGATAGAGTTGACCATCGACATGGGCAGTCTCTGTTATACTACATGATGTTTTCGGTGAGCTCCGACTTTGTTGTAGACTGGATTCACTCTGGCTTCATGTGGCAAACATACATCTTTGAACACTTCGAAATGCTGTTACCAACCGAAGTTTCTGGCTACAGATCTGCATTTGCAATTCTCATGGTGACGGTTACAATTATATTCCACTTCTTGAGCTGCGTATTACTGTAGAAGCCTAATCACTGATCACTCAAGAACTAGAATGATCTGGGTTTGCGACATTACAGATTAATAAATAACTGGAGATTTTAACTCCAGTTTGGAAAACTCGGTCTGAGGAAGCAGTGGCCTGAGTTGCCCTTAATACTGGGGGGAATGTTTTTTATTCTAATGGTTTCAAGGTGCGCCAGGAATCGCCCCTACAAGCTGAGGCTTTGGGGATTCGGGCAGCTATGGATTGGCTAAGGCTTTCTGGACGCCATCATGTGGAGGTTGTTTCGGACTGTTTGCAGGTGATTTACCAACTGACAGGCATGGAAGAGGAACATCATCTCATTGCTGGAATCTTGGCAGACATCCGCAAGCTAGCACTTGATTTTCATTGTTTAGGCTTTCTGTTTGTTCATAGATCGTTTAATGGGATGGCTCATGGCATGGCAAAACATGTCATGAGTGGTGAATAGCATCGTCCTAGGTTTTCTTTTTACAGTTGTCCAAAAAAAAAAAAAAAGAAACTCCAGTTTGGAGACGAAAAATCTGCAAAATCTACTCCCTCCGTCCCGGTCATTTGTTGTCCTTTGATTTTGACACAAAGACCAAGGAAAGAGGAGATAACCAATTATAAAATGACAGATGGACTAAATTGAAGGTGAAAGATCAAATTGCTCATCAAATGTAATACTAAAATAGAAAGGACAACAAATTATTGAGACACCCTAAAATAAAAAAGGACAACAAATGACCGGGACGGAGGGAGTAATACATACACCAAAATATCTACTTCTTACTTACACTCAAACGTTGCTCACAAAAAATCCAAGTGAAGCACTAACTAGGACGGTAGAACCCAACTTCCACTTTGTAGGGTAGAATCGGTTTAATTCCCGTGTCTAATCTCGTGTTAGAAGAAGAGAGTACGTGAGACATAAGATGAGACACGAAAATGGGATATAAAATCTCTTACGAAATTATGATGCACAAAATGTTAACCATTTTAAGGAAGTTTTCGGGACGAGTTTTAATGTTGACGGGTTTTGAAACCGAGTCGAGATTACAAAATTTACCATCTCTCAAAGACAACTGCGACATTGAAATGTTCTACAGTAAAAGTCAACTTGGAGAATCTGGGAACAAAAAAGACGCATGAAACACAAGAGGATTAGAAAAACAAGAACACAAAGGCATCGTGCACTTTATTCTAATCTTCCAAAACTTTCTTTTTTGTTTAAATCCAACTAACACTTATCCTAATCCTCTCACCCCTCCTACTTTACAATTAATTCTCATTATTTTGTATGTTTATTGATTCATCCATGGCTGCTCATTTACTTTCTTCCTCCTCTATTACTTGTAAATTTCTTATGCTAGGCTTATATTTTTCGATACGTTACTCCCTCCGTCTCAATCAATAGTTTATGTTTCACTCACCTAATAAAGTAAACATAAACCATTCATTGGCACAGATGAAACTTTATAATTTGATTTAATTTAGCTGTATCTTTTGCTGATTGTGTTCAGATTGCCATCCAATATGGAGTTCAGATGATGTTATTGGAGTTAATTTTACAGTCCCTTGGTAATTTAACTTGTAACCCATCATTTTTAATAATCAAATTCAGCTAAAGTTTTGTTCTTCTTACAATTAGAGATTACAGGCTTATAAGTGAATTGATTTACTCCTCCGTCTTAGTCATTTGTTTACCGCTTTTATTCTTTTGCGAGAGATATTTTAGAATTTTTTTTTTTTTTTTTTGTTATGTTGATGTTTTGTGATGTTGGGTAGAAAAAAGTTGTGATTTTTATATGGTTTAGCAGGAATAAAGTGAAGAAATTGAGGAGAAAGTTTGACAATTATTTGAATAAAAGAAGTGGGTTAGCTAATAATAGGATTCAAGCATGTGGGAAGTATCTGGGGTCAGGTTTTGATCAGGTTGGTAGGAATGGCAAGTCTGGTTATCATCCATTTGAAGATATTTCGGACTCGGAAGCAGCTGGAGCTGGTGATGGTCGACTTTCGCCTGCCGAAATTAGTAGAACCATTATTGAGGTGTTGCTACTGTTTTCTTTCTTTGCAAATTATTATGGACTAGTACCTGACTATCTGTAGTACCTTATCAGGGTTGTCTTGGTGTGCTAAAGGCTGTTGGCAACTGTGCATACATTTGTTCCTCCTTTGTAATTGTTGTCTTTGGAGAAATTTATCTGCCAGTGTCTAGACGTCGTAAAGGATCATTCTTTGTATGGAAAAGTTTAACCGTCAATTTTGGAATCATAATAACGATAACATTACCCCGGTGTCTTAAGGGCTCTCACAAATTGCGGGTAAGGGTTGAATGTACGAAGCTTTACAGCTATATGGTTCAACCAGTGGTGATTGTTTGTATTGTGTATTAGCCTTCGTTTGATGCAATTTCCTTTTTGGGTCATCTGGAAATGGTCTCTCTATGTTGTATATGATGAACACGTGAGTTGTTCTGGTAGTGGTGATGGTCATGATGGTGGTGTTTGTGGTTGTTGCGTCATCATCACTGTTATTCTTCATCTTTAGCTGAAACTGCCTGACATGTGCTGTCAGGTGAACAGCCAAGCTACTCTTATGTTCTCTGGGTTGATCAACGATGAAGTTAATGAGAATATTTTCTGGCCTGCGCTGCCTTACTTGACTGATGAACATGGAAGTGAGTTGGTGTTAGTGATGTTCTTTAATAATTAATTGATTTACGATTTTATGTTCTCCCTACTGGTTTCACTTAAGGTCGCATTTGTGGCTTTTTTTAGATGTTTACTTCCAGGTGAATAACGATGAAGACATTATGCAGACCCTGACTTCTGATAATAACTATGTGGTAAGTATCTTGATAATAGGTATCACATCAAATGTGATGATAGCTTTAAATTTAAGGATTACAGAATATACAGATTATAGTGTGTCAAAATTCCGGTATCGTATATGGATAAAGTTTCAGCCTTTCAGGTGTAGCCTCATGGTATATTCGGATTGACCGGCTAAAGCCGACTTTTCCTCATCACCCTGGCCCCATGTCTTTAAATTTAACGATTCAAAGCCGGCTAGTTTGTCTTAAAAAGATTGGCCATTGTTCTAGTTCTAGTCTGTAGTGACCGACTGACAGGTGAATAATGTGTATGATAGAGTGCACAAACAAATCATTTCGCTCTATCTTTCTTATGCATTTACTAAATGGAACATGGGGTTTCCTATATGCAGCAAGTCATCATTGGTCTGGATACAAAGCACATGTCGAGTGAGATGGAGCTTTCCAGCCCAGCTTCAATTGATTTTGGCATTGAGGGAATTGAGGAAGAAATTGATTTTTTCGATGATGACAATTATGATGATGATGATGACAGTGATGGAAATCTCGAGTTTGAGGAGGTGGGACTTTTGGCTTTATTCATATTCTTTTTTATTATTGCTTCTAAACAATTTCTACTGATAAATAGGTGTTTTCCTTTCCTTGTCAACTTTGTATCATAGGGTTGGATTGATATCCTTGAAGATCAGGGTGATTCTGATGGATCCTTGGGGGACTGGGCTAATCTGGAAACAATGCGCTCATCTCATCCTATGTATTTCGCCAAAAAAATCGCTGAGGTAGTGAGGTTCCTAGTTAATTCAAGTCCAATAATTTTACTTCTTTGTATGTTACAATTTGAAAATGTAGATTGATGTGCATATTTGATAAAAATTTGAACTTCTGATTAAATTTTGTTTGATTTCCATTATTTTCCAGTTAATGCCAGAGGGTTTCTAAATTCTAAGTTAATAATTTCATCGATAATACAAACTTTTAGTTAAAAATTCCTCTTCTCTTCACAGGTTGTATCTGATGACCCTATAGATTTTATGGAACAGCAACCAGCTGGGATAGCTGTTCAGGGTCTCCTAAGACCTGCCTTTATTGAAGAACAGTCTGTTATTCAGAAGCATATGTTGAGTCATACACCGAAGAGTGATGACAGCAAGAATTTAAAAGCTCAGAAAGACAAGTTAGATGTTGGTATTAATGGACATGCACATATGTCAGCGTCTGAAGATAATTCTGTGAAGGATGAGGATTTGGAACGCGATAATGGCTTAGCAATAGGGACTGCATTCTATAAGCTGGAGATGCTTAAGATTCAACTAATTTCAGCTAATGGAAATAAGGTATTGTTTATATTACTGAAACCGTCTATCTAAAGTTACTTCGATGAATTGCAGAAATGTTAGATTACTTCAGCATTTATCCATCTCTTCATCTAGTGTTTTTCTATACCAATGTTATGGACTACTTGCAAACTGGTTTTCAAATTATTCATCAAGTTTTTCTCGTTTTGATCTAAGGGCTTGTTGTACTATTAATCTGAATCAAACTTTCCTGGCAGATTGCTGTGGACGTTGATGATTACAAGAAGGCGTGCCCTGATGCAATTGCTCATTCAGCTGCCAAAATAATATCTCGTGTAAATGCTGCTGGAGAGAAAACCACTAATGCCCTCAAATCCCTCTGTTGGAGATGTAATGATCTTCAAGTTGAGGTGAAACACTCTTATTTTTACAGATTCATGCTTGTTAGACTGAAACTTGTCTAAGATTTTGTGGCGGAATTTTCCTGAATGCCTTTTGCTCAATAATGCATGTATGACGGGTTTAATAAGTATGAGAAATAAGCCAGATGTTTAACTGCCCTTGCTATGTGTTACAGGAGGCATCTCTTATCGGTATAGATGCCCTTGGGTTTGACTTGCGAGTTTGCTCAGGAACCCAAGTACAGACATTGCGATTCACTTTTAATTCCCAGGTATCTTTCCCTATCTCTTTTTTTTCCCCCTTTCAAAACACCCGTCTTCGCCTTTGTTATTCAGACTCGAGTATGGGTGTCAAACACTGGTACATACCCTAGTATCCCATATTATTGAGTGTTGTATCCAACATGGGCACAACCCCTAAAGTGAAGAGTCGAACTAACATAACATAGGACTATAGGAGCCATCATACCTTACCTCCACAGAACCATGCTTAATGATAGTCTACCTCCTGTAGGTTTCACCTCCAATAACAGAAAAAACGCGATGTTCATGTTAAAATTTTGTGAATAGCAGCTACACTGTCGATTCGATCTATATATTTGGTTGCATGGATTTTGCATTGCAGTTCAAACTTTCATGTACTCCGTAAAAATCAGTTGGGTACTTTTTCAGGCTACTTCCGAATACAGTGCTGAGAGACATCTAAATGATGTATTGTTCCCAAGAAACATTCAGAAAGTACAGAAACTAGAACAAGCCCGACGAAGGGAAAGCTGAATTCATATGGATTATCGTTTACATCTTTCTGTTTGAATCATCAAACTTGTTATTGATGGGTGCGTCAGGTAAATTTTCTTTATCATGAACGTTTAGCTCTCGGCTATTCTCCGGCCAAGAGGGTCTCAGAAGGCGCATACTTCACAATCGTACATCTCATTTTACTTCAGCCTAAGCTAGCTCAAGTAAAGCTGTCGGATTCGGCCCAGAGATGGCAGCAGAGTGCCATGTATGCAAAAACTGTGGTGGGAGTCTCCAACTTGTTCCCATTCTCTTAACATTGGCAAATTAAACATCTCCTTCTGGTCTTGATGATGAAAGCTTCCAAATTTACTGTCGCCTTTTTACCTTATTTCATGTAAAAGGCGATATTATCGTTCATCTTGCGGATTAATTCAGTTGTCAAATCATAAAGACTTAGAATAGATTCTTCATTTAGAGGCTTCAAGAGTTCTGAAGAACCTGTATGAACAAAGTCGCTGACATTATGTATGATTTTAGTGTTTGTACAATATTTGATACCGTGTTACGAAGTGTAGTGTAGTACTCTCTTCGTCCAAATCATTTGTTTAGACAAAGGGATTAAGTCCATTAAGTTTTAAATGTTCTATTATATAGCCTTTTTT
>VHZZ01000558.1:136781-149580 GCA_009801015.1 Silene noctiflora | reverse complement strand
TTACATCTTTATTTGCATTTCTTTTATTTATAGTTTTTTTATAATCAATCCTCCAACCAACCATTCCTCTTGTGACCATAAGATAGATAGACTACTAACCATCGACATTAAAAATTTACGTAGCGTCTATGTGGAATTCGACCCCTTTATACTACATTCATTTGTCGTACCTAGGGTGTTTTTGACAGGTGTGCGACCACTCGTCAAAGCACCAAGGGAGAGAAAGACCAGCCGAACTCGAGTGAATCCTTGCCGATCTTGAGCGAGCTCAGGCTCAGCTCGTGTGAGTTGGTCAGCAACTCTCACGAGTTCGTGGGCAGTATCAACCATTCCAGACTCTATCCCCATGAGTTGTTCTGGAGTCTTGCAAGGAGATGGCTCGTATTAATGGGCCTATATTTCATTTAAGCCCTTAGTTAACCCTAAACTTGTACTTAGTATAAATAACCTCTTGTAATTAGTAGAAGATACAACACTTTAGACTAGAATTAGCACAAAAAATCTAGTTAATTTTTCCTTAATTTATTTTAGATCTACTCTTGTAATTGAAGATTTATTGGGTTAATCTTGATTGGAATGATTGATAAATTAGTTTTGAGTGTTCATCATTTGTTCCATCATAGCTTCCATCTTTGACGGGTAGTTTGTTGGAAGGGTTGGTTGGTGGGTTGATTTAGTGGTTGAAATTTGGCCTTTGGTTGTAAGGTCCTCCCTTGGAAACCCGACAACGACGCCAAAAACTTGATGTGGTGTTTTAAATCCTCAAGTGCACTGTGTCGTGTAGCACTTGAGAGTCGAATCACGACGAGCGAAATCCAATACTAGATGACTAAAGTAGACAAGCTAGCTAAGTCGACAAGGTAGCAAGATTGGTTTATAAATTAAGTAACTAAACTAAATAAGGAAATTAAACAAGTAAAACAAAAAAGAAACTAAAAGCAAATAAGGAAATGAGTTGTATTCAAATGATAAAAGACCTAGGACCCGACTTCTCCACCGACATTCGCCTCTACAAACTTAATTCCCGTTAAGTGGACACTAGGGTGGCAACAAGGAGGAAGACGCCTCTAATTCGCCCAACACCTCCCTTTCGATCTCGTGTTAGGACACTAGCTATGTCCACTCACCTTCCATTCGGTCTCGTGAGTCAACTTCCTAGGTTCAAATTCACGACTCCCCTAAAGTCATGCATAACACCAAGAGAGCCAAAAATAGTCACTAGAGCATTAAAATCCCGCCATAATCCTAAGTAATCCCTTTCGGTCTCAACCAAGTTTGACAAGTAGACTAGCCAAGGTACCCAATCCCCTACCTAATCGATTCTCACCGATGGTCAAGGTTCAAGGATCAAGGTAACACCCAACAAGTCCAACATACAATTCTATCCTTCAATTCATCCTTATCACCACCTAAAATGCCCAATTAAATGGGTCTTAAACTAGTAGCATGCTCATGTTGGGGATAATCGAGTCCTAGTAAGAGGACTACTCACTAATCATGTTTGTTAAGATAAAACAAGTAATAAAGATGGAAACTTGGTAATTAAGCATGTTGAAAGTTGAAAAATTGTTAATTAGCATATAAATGAACAAACAAAGATGAGGAAACACTAAGTAATCTATAACAAGAACCAGCTAAACATAAACATAGAATCTTTATAAAGAAATGCAAAAACTTTCACATAAACATTTTATCAAACACCTTCTATGCATGATAAGAAACAAGAAACAAGATGAAAACAACAAGTATGAAAGTGAAAGGAAAGTAAGCAACTGTAAACAAATGAAAAACAAACTAAAAGGGAGAAGATTTATACCAACAACAAGAGAAAAGATTGAGTCTTTAATAAATAAATGAAGAGATCCTTGAAACTTTTCTATTACAAATCAACACCCAAATGTAAACTATTGAATACTTGACTAATTCACTAAGTAATTAAAGCTTAATTAGGAAATGATTAAGGAATGTTTGCATAAACTAGGTTAAGTTTAATAATCTAGGGTTGTGTGTCTCAAAATACAAAGTAGGGGTATATATAGTGTTTGCAATACAAATAGAGGTGAACCCGGAAGAAAAATAGGAGAAGAGGACCGTCCCGGTGGGATGAAATCCATCTCGCCCGGTACGTATGGTTGTCCCAGTGGGTGTCCCGGTGGGATGGGCATAGGGACGAGCTCCAGCATTTGCTTCTTGCTTCCTTTCTTCCACACCGGTCATTGTCCCTTAGGGATGGCCATAGGGACGACTCTACTTGCTTTATAACTCCTTTTTAAAGGTCAAGGGGTCTTGGGAGGTCATCCAAAGGGACTTCAAGTGATATGAGACCACTTCCAAGCTAGGATTCTGCACCCAAGTCCTTGCTCCATCCAAAATAGCTCCAATATGCATAAATTCCATCTTATTTTACCATGTTTTACCAACAATAAATTATCTAAAGCAAAATGGACTAAAGGGAAGTAATTAGCAACAAAAATCGCTCTAAGGAGCGGAAATGACATGTCATAAGGCATGAAATAAGCGGTAAATTACTACGAAATCATCACACATCAAATCTCCCCACACTTGAACCTTACTCGTCCTTGAGTAAGCAACACCCTATCAAAGTGGGTGCACAGTATAAGCATCACTTAATTATCCTACTATAATATCCGAATGAGTTTTAGCGCACTCAACGCCCTTTCAACTCACAATTTGACACCTTATGAGGGGTATGTGCCCTATTGCAAGGCAAGTGAGGTCTTGCTACAAAAAAAATGGTTCAAAAAGGCATTTAAACTACCAAATCAAACACGGAGATGAACCATTCAAAATGAACCACTTTCCTCATCAAAGTGGGGTTTTCAAATCCGAAATAAGAAGGTCCTAATGGTGGAGAATATCTTCTCAGGGTCCATATTGGTGTCAAGTCCCTAATACAAGCTCAAGTGATTTAGTGATGAAAACAAACATTGAACAAGAAACACATTCAAGGTCGGGCAGAACGGGAGGAATGCAACATGACTCACAAGGTTTACAAGTCCAAGTCAAGATTCGACACTAACTAGCTCACGACATCAAAGACTCAAGGAACGATCTCCTCACGGTTTTCGCTCACCGCTCATGTGAATTTCGGGTGATTTTTGTGCAAATGGAGTAAAATCACTCTCCTACTACGACTCACGAAAGAGTGCCCGCAATCTAGTGTGGTGTTCCTTCCTATAATCAAGTAGAGATGCAAAAATGTAATAGAAGCATGCATAATGAAGCAACATGGGTTGAAACGAGGCAAAGGTCATGGGTGAAAATGGAGTGGTGCAAGCACCGTTATGGGAATGTGGAGTTACATAGCCAAGAAGTTGTCAAAACTTTCACCCTAACCCAACTTGACACAACAAATAAGCAATTAAAACATCAACATTTTCGGAAATTTAGGCTCACTTGGAAAAAAAAACATCGACTTCCCGTTCATTTATTCACAAACCTTACACCCCTTTATTGATGTGAAAGAGGTGTAAGAATTGCATTTATTTGACAACTCGATACAAACTTATCTTTTCTTTTCTTTTTCTTTTCTTCATTTTTCTTTTTCTTTCTTTTATGAAGCCTCTTATTCAATACATATTGAACAAAATGACACAAAATTCGACTTTGGAAATGTGAGCTCAATTTCCCGAGTATTAGGACTCAAATCCCCAATTATAAGCAACCACGAAAAAAACATTACAACTTCTTGACCAAGGAGAGTTGTTTATGGGAAGTAGTTGATTATTTAGGCTTACCAAATGAAAGGCTAAGGCAAAAAGGGTAATCAAAAGGAGGGTCTTAAACTAAAGGGTCGAAAGAGAGTCTATTCGGCAATGTGAGGCTATAAACACGTAACAAAATTGTTTCAACATTCATGCACAAAAACGAACAATCTCTACGATTTGAGGAATGAATGCCATGCTTATGCGTTTTGATGTGACACTCCAAGCAAGGAGACCTACTCTCTCCCTATAGTGAAGCCGGTTATGGATGAGCCGGCCTAAGGAGGCTCTAACCTTACAATTTATGTAATTTAACGCTCCTAGGTCAAGTCTAAGCATCGGTTAGTGTCTCACAAGGAGGACTAGACTCGGTGTCTATCGCATTTTCCGTAAAAACAAGGACAACCATCAACAAGTCGCAAGCTATTACGAGGGACAAGACACGTAAGAGACAAATTTCCTCATTGACGGCTTACATTCTACACACTTAGACCTCCTAAACATTATTTACAAACAACATGCAGTATGCACAAATGCAACTAAACACATATGAACATGGTAAATGAATGCAAGTATATACAAACATGACATGTTACCAACAAGGCATGCAACAACTACTCTAAATGCAAATAATTCTAGGCCTATCAGCACATCAACACGCACCAATAGTTCCAAAACAGAACACCCTCATCACCAATTCCCATCCTCCTTCATGCAACTATATACAAAGAGAAGGGGACGACAAAGGAGAAGAGATAGGAAAGTGAATACCAAGCCTTTTCTAATCTCCTATTTGCTTCCGACGTTCCTTGTGTGCCTATGTCAAAAATTAGACAAACGAAATATATACAATATATACAATGCATGTTTATGAGTTTTTTGAAAAAAATTCAATTTTTAGTCATTTTTGAAATTTTTATCAAATTTACAAATAAATATAAACAAATATATACATATATACAAAAATGGATATTTTCCTCCCCACACTTGATATTTACATCTTCCTCGATGGAACGAAATGTAAGGAGAAAATTGGAAAAATAAAATAACTTGTTTTTTGATTTTTTCAATATTTAGTGAAATAAAATAACATGTTTTTGTCGTTTTTCGATTTTCTTAAAATTAAAAGAACATGTTTTTTTTGGGCCTCCTCCCCATACTTTACAATGGGGTAAAATGTGGTTAGGAGGCGATTTTAGGTGAATAAAAATAACATGAATGCAATGCATGATCTATCCTATATGCTTAATGAAATGCAATCTATTGTGTATGAATGCAACTAAGCTAACATACATTACAAATGCAAATAAACTAATGCAAGACTAGATACTTGGATGCATGATTTGGGAGAGCTAATTTGAATTAACTCCTATTCGGCAAGTCATCTAAATGCAAATTCAATTAACGATAAATAAAGCAAGGAAAACCATCAAACCTCATCAACCAACAATTTCATTTCTTGATCTCTCTTGTGACACGATCCATGTCACTCAAGGCATGAAGTATCCGGTCAAAGGCTTTAGCAAAAGCTTCAAACAAGCACAAGAAACACAATTTCATATCAAGGTTCACCCAACTTCTTTCCCAACACTTCTTGTCATGGTTCCTCTTACCCTTTGTGGCACCGTATCTCGTGTCCCTTTGAAGGTTAGGACCTTTCATTTGTGAATGGTGGCTAGGCGGTAGGAGGAACTCAATTTCATAAGCTTCACTTGATGACAAGACATCTTCACATTCATCGGGGCAAGGGAATTGGTAGGGAATAGAAGGTGGAGGTGTCAACTTCTCAACCTTGAGGTGCATAATGCAACCATTCATACCCCGATTTTTTTTATACTCCATTTGAACCGAACAATTTCCAAAAAGGAGCTCTTCAATTTCTTCCAATCTAGAATCAACATTGCAATCATCATAGATTCTCTCATGGCTCCTCAACTCTCCAAACACGGCGAGCTCGAATTCATCCACTTCCATTTCCCAACTTTTATTTTCTTCCCCACACTTGCCATTAGCGTACACTCCTTCTTCATAGATCATATCTTCTTTCACAGCAACTCTCATCACAACATTACCGTTATTTACCTCCTCATTCGTTGAGCAAGATTTCAATGGGTCAAAATATGAAGGCTTTAGATTAGGTTCACCCAAGTCATTCTCCACAAGATCCGCCCTACAACACGAGTTGCTCATAAGAGGACATTTCCCGAAGTCGTTGAGCTCAAACTCAATATTCTCTTTACCCACTTGGAGCCAGAGTTTTCCACTCTTGACATCAATTAAAGCACCCCCCGTAGCAAGGCAAGGGCGCCCTAAAATAATTGGAATGTTGGTATCTTCGGGAATATTCAAGACATATAAATCACATGGTATCACAAGCTTTTCAACCTTAAGAGGAACATCTTACACAAGGCCAATAGGATACCTCACCGACCTATCCGCAAGTTGCAAAGATACCCTAGTTGGGCAAAGTTCAAAGTCCTCCAAATTCTTGAAAATTTTGAGTGGCATGAGGCTAATGCTAGCCCCCAAATCACATAGGGCTCTTTTAATGTTGACGGAACCAATTACAAAAGGAATTGAGAAGCTATCCGGGTCTTCAAGCTTTTGGGGTAGCTCATTCAGAGGATAGCACTACATTCTTTAGACAAATTCACCGTTTTTGGACCATCCAAAGTGTTCTTTTTTGAAATAATCTCTTTCAAAAACTTCCCATAAATTGGAATCTCCTTGATGACATCGATTAAAGGAATAGTGATGTTCATTCCTTTCATCATTTCCAAGAACTTACCATACCTTTGTTTAAGCTTCACCCTTGCCAACCTTTGGGGAAATGGAATAGGCGACACATAAGGCCTTACAACTTGTGGCTTTGGTTTCTCAACTACTTCTTTGGGCATCTCCACTTCCTTAGGTGTTTCAATCACGATCTCAACAAGTTCATCATCGGCCACCTTTGGTGGCTCAACCACCACTTTCGATTGACCACTCTTCCATTTTTTCAATGGTGCATACCCACCCAACTCTCTTCCACTCCTCAATTCAATAGCATTCACGGTTTTCAGGTTCTCTTCGGTTTTTCCCGGAAATTTTCCACGTGAGCCTTGCAATTGACTCACTTGGGTAACCAATTGAGATATTTGGTTATCCGTCATCCTTTGAGAAGCTTGCATTTGTCTTCTCAATTGGTTGATGCACGAAGTAATCTCTTCTTGCTTTTGATTGGAATGGTTGATAAATTGGATTTGAGTGTTCATCATTTGTTCCATTATAGCCTTCATGTTTGACTTTGGTTGGGTAGTTTGTTGGAAGGGTTGGTTGGTGGGTTGATTTAGTGGTTGAAATTGGACCCTTGGTTGGAAGGTCCTCCCTTGGAAACCCGGCAGCGGCGCCAAAAACTTGATGTGGTGATTTAAATCCGCAGGCGCACGGTGTCGTGTAGCACTTGAGGGTTGAATCATGGGGAGCGAAATGCAATACTAGATGACTAAAGTAGACAAACTAGCTAAGTCGACAAGGTAGCAATATTGGTTTATAAATTAAGTAACTAAACTAAATAAGGAAATTAAACAAGTAAAACAAGAAAGAAACTAAAAACAACTAAGGAAATGAGTTATATTCAAATGATAAAAGACCTAGGACCCGACTTCTCCACCGACATTCGCCTCTACAACCTTAATTCCCGTTAAGTGGACACTAGGGTGGCAACAAAGAGGAAGACGCCTCTAATTTGCCCATCACCTCCCTTTCGGTCTCGTGTTAGGATACTAGCTATGTCCACTCACCTCCCTTTCGGTCTGATGAGTATATTTTATATATGATTTTATCCCTCATATTAGCTCGGCTTTACTTGATATTTGCACTTTTATTAGTGTTTATTTGATCTAATCTCGTGTTCTAGTTGTTCTGCTCGTACTTAACGTGTTTTGTAGGAAATGTAGCTTTTTGTTGCATTTCCCGTCAAATAAGCAAGCATCGGGATCACGAGGCTAAAAGGAAACCAAGATGGATCAYGCAAGCAAAAGGAAGTGGGTTGATGGAGAAATGTAGAAGCAAATAGCCCAAATACAAGATCAACCACAAATGTAAACAAATGAGTAAATGAAGCCCAAAAGAAATCCAAGAATGGATGTGAAAATATCAACATTGGATTTCAAGCATTTTCCACATCCTACAAAGCATTTACCGGACAATTAAGGACGCATCAAATGACTTTATTGGATTCCCGGGTCATTTACTATGGCCATTTAAGGCCATATAGCCGGAACACCACGTCCCCGAACGGGGTTAGGCGTCCTCGATCGGGGTTACCCCTATCTTAATTGTTTACGTTTCAACCTCACCTCCTATATAAAGGAGGTCACATCCAATATTTTGGAGTATCTTATTCTCACCGAATTTGATCATGTTCTTAGAATTCCTTAGCATTTCACTTTCTCATTTCCTCACATAATTTATATTCATTTCGGTTTTAGTTGTAATACATTTTGATCATTCAAACAATTTCCATTTACAAGTTCAATTCGAGTTTATTTAGTTGTTGTTCTTCTTATTCATTTCCTTTATGTTTATCATTTCCATTCACGGTAATCCTTTCTATTTTTCATTTTATTTATGATGTATACTTTATAGTTTTATATTACATTTACAAGTTCCATTCTACATCATAGTTTTTACATTATGTTTGCATTTTTATTTTCACTTAGCTTTTGCACTTGTTATCATTTTCATATGAGTAGCTAGATTTCCTAGTCTAAGGGGAGTCATGCATAATTGATAAATAAAATAAGTTGTTTAATTGGTTATTCACTTATCATTTCTACCATGTTTGCTTTGTAATGATTAGTTTACGATTAGTGGCCATAATATTTGACTAAAACCCGCTATACATTCTATAAGTCGAAAGGCACGGAACTGTATTAGAACTAAACATGTGTAGTAGATCGACCTAGCTCATAGTGAAAGCTTGTTAGGACCCGATTTAAGGCCGATGCTAATAGTGAAAGCTGGGTATCGTTAGGCCTAGATGATCATTTGTGACTACTAGTTTAACAACTGCCTTAGATGTCAATTTGCATGTATGAACCGAACTCCCTAGATGTCTTTCACTTTATTGTTTGCATTTTTATATTTTCACTTTGCATAAAACAACCAATCTACATATATCGTGACCGACCGAGATAAAATTCTATCCATAACAACTAATTAATAACCACCGTACTCCCTGTGGATCCGACCCCTAAATACTACATTAATTTGTGTTGCTAGGGTAATTTATTTTTGATAGGTTGGCGACGACCTCGTCACGGTCTCGTGAGTCAACTTCCCAGGTTCAAATTCTCGACTCCCCTAAAGTCATGCATAACCCCAAGAGAGCCAAAAAAAAGTCACTAGAGCATTAAAATCCCGCTATAATCCCAAGTCATCCCACTCCCAATCTCGTGGGTCGATTTCAAACTCTAAATCGAAGGGTCCTCCCAAGGTTCTCCCTTTCGATCTCAACCAAGGTTGACAAGTAGACTAGCCAAGGTACCCAATACCCCAGCTAATCGATTCTCACCGATGATCAAGGGTTAAGGATAAAGGTAACACCCAACAAGTCCAACATACAATTCTATCCTTCAATTCACCCTTATCACCACCTAAAATGCCCAATTAAATGGGTCTTAAACAAGTAGCATGCTCATGTCGGGGATAATTGAGTCCTAGTAAGAGGACTACTAACTAATCATGTTTGTTAAGACAAAATAAGTAATAAAGATGGAAACTTGGTAATTAAGCATGTTGAAAGTTGAAAAATTGCTAATTAGCATATAAATGAACAAACAAAGATGAGGAAACACTAATTAATCTATAACAAGAACCAGCTAAACATAAACATAGAATCTTTATAAATAAATGCAAAAACTTTCACATAAACATTTTATCAAACACCTTCTATGCACGATAAGAAACAAGAAACAAGATGAAAACAACAAGTATGAAAGTGAAAGGAAAGTAAGCAACTGTAAACAAATGAAAAACAAACTAAAAAGGAGAAGATTTATACCAACAACAAGAGAAAAGATTGAGTCTTTGATAAATAAATGAAGAGAACCTTGAAAATCTTCTATTACAAATCAACACTCAAATGTAAACTATTTAATACTTGACTAATTCACTAAGTAATTAAAGCTTAATTAGGAAATAATTAAGGAAATGATTAAGGAATGTTTGCATAAACTAGGTTAAGTTTAATAATCTAGGGTTGTGTGTCTCAAAATACAAAGTAGGGGTATATATAGTGTTTGCAATACAAATAGAGGTGAACCCGGAAGAAAAATAGGAGAAGAGGACCGTCCCGGTGGGATGAACGCCCGGTACGTATGGTTTTACTAGTGGGTGTCCCGGTGGGATAGGCATATATAGGGACGAGCTCTAGCATTTTCTTCCTGCTTCCCTTCTTCCATACCGGTCATTGTCCCTTAGGGATGGCCATAGGGACGACTCTACTTGCTTCATAACTCATCTTTAAAGGTCAAGGGGTCTTGGGAGGTCATCCAAAGGGACTTCAAGTGAGACGAGACCGCTTCCAAGCTAGGATTCCGCACCCAATTCCTTGCTCCATCCAAAATGGCTCCAATATGCATAAATTCCGTCTTGTTATGCATGTTTTACCTAAAAGAAATTATCTAAAGCCAAATGGACTAAAGGGAAGTAATTAGTAACAAAAATCGCTCTAAGGAGCGGAAATGACATGCGATAAGGCATGAAATAAGCTGTAAATTACTACGAAATAATCATACATCAGACTACAACGATACTTTTGCTTCTACAATTAAACTCGTCACGGTCCGAACCCTTCTTGCTCTTGCTGCAACCAAGAAGTGGGAACTCCACCTCTTAAACTCATCACGGTCCGAACCCTTCTTTCTCTTGTCGCAGCCAATAAGTAGGAACTCCACCTCTTAATCCTTATTGCACTGGCACGCGACCCTTCAAGTCATTCGCTATATCAAAAACTCTCCCGGTCAAGGCATCCTTCTCCGCTCCAATAGTGATTTGGCCCTCCATGTAATAACCGCCTTATTAGGACCTTTGACTATCGTTGACTGACCCTAGTACTTGTCGAGTCTTGGTTAGTCCTTCGTTGATAGTGTTGTATAAAAGTAACTCGATCTAGCAGAGGTTACTCGATTGAGTAGCCTCGTTACTCGATCGAGTAAGTTAGTACTCGATCGAGTAGCTCATGTCCAGTGATAAAATATATATCGCGATATCAGAAAACCCGAATCATTTCATTTCTGTTTTTCCTAAACCTAGATGTCGTCGCCTCGCCTATTCACCTCCTGTTCTCACCCTTTTGAGAATATGGGGAGATGCATCACCTTGGGAGTTGGGGAGCGATCTTGTCACCGAAAGGCTGGCACAGGTATGTAATGTCGTTGTTGTCATCATCGTCTCTGGTCGTTTGGTGATATGTGTAGTAATAGTGTTAAATGTCGTAATGTTGTTATAGGATGTCAATGATGGCTTGTTGCTGTGAGGCTGCGTGCGGAGTCGCTGCGATTGCTAGAGGTAGGGTTTCCCTACTCAGTACTGTATTTTGGGTTGTCCTGTATTACATTTGTGTTGACTGATGGATTCGGTTGTCGTTCCTATAATTGGTTTGGTTATCTATTTGTTATGCTGTGAATGTTAAATATTGTTTGTATGCGGAGATCGGTGGTAGTATGGTGTTGTGGTGTTGCGAGGTGCGTCCTCGGCTGAGTGGAGTCACTTGCGGGAGTGGTTTCACGCCCTTGATTCGCCCTCCGTGGAACCCGCCACGGGAGGGGATGTGCACATTAAGGAACAGGGTTTACGCTCGTTGCGATGAGCGGGGCTTAGGTGGATGTGGTTGCGGTCCTCCACTGGCATGGCTACACACCTTGGTGTGTAGTCAGTGATATGATGTGGTGGGAGTGGTGTGGGAAGGAGATGGAATAGTGTGGTACTTTACGTGATTATTATTACCGTTGTTGTATGTTAATATGGTACTGACCATGTGTGGTGTTTCCTTGTTATTTCCTTTGTGTTGTGTCTGCCGTGATCCTTATGGTGAGCAGTCGGTTTTGACAGGTTATCTTTGGAGTCTTGCTGGGTAACGGAGGGACGAGTTGCTACGAGTCACGACGGTTTAGACATATAGATTATAGTATAACGAGTTGTATTTTCTTCTTTTGTTTTATCTTGTAATCACTTKTAARTACTTTAAATGTTCTGTTATCGACGTTTGATCATTACTTGCCTCGGGTAACCGAGATGGTAACGCCCTTATCTATTGAGGAAGGTCTTGTTAAGGCTCCTTGGTATATGGGGGTATTACAAAGTGGTATCAGAGCGACGATTTTTGAACCTATAACCAATGAATCCAACGAACGTAGTGAGTCTAATAAAATGAACCTGGTGTATGTAAGTTGGGAGCCTCTCAGTGATCGGTTTTGGGTGAGAAGGCGCCCTCATTCCGAAGTCTTGGCCCCAATGTGCTTAAGCCAGTCACTTCAAATGGGATGTTGAGTCGGGAAATTATGTGTGTATCCTAAGTGTGTGTATGGAATAGTAATAACGTGTCTGAGTATAATGCAAGAATGTTGTATGTGTTGTGATGTAAGTATATGCATGGATAAGATGAAGCATGTTTGATTTGGTAATGTGAAAATGTTAGAGGTGGTGATAATGTTTATGCGTTCCAAAGAAGGTATGAAGTGATGAATCGTGGGATTATTTGGAATAATGTGTTGTATACGTTTGTGAAAGGACATGATAGCGTGAGGTGTATCTTGAAATGTTTGTTGAATGCAATGTGTTAAACCTGAATGTGAATGCGACGATATAGGGTGGTTGAATAATAAAAGTAAAATGTTTACATGTATGCGTTATAATTGCGGGTCGAACAAGCAGATAGTAGGTGCGTGAATAATGGTTGAATTGGATTGTATGTCTATGGGTGCATGTTAGTATGTTATGAGAATAGGAAAGTGTGATGAGCAWGGTATTATTGTGATTTTAATTGCTATTACATTGGAATGTGAGTTGTGTTGGATTAGGAAATGAGT